>JACEFZ010025984.1:2500-48967 GCA_014155875.1 Cepaea nemoralis | reverse complement strand
CTCTAATACTTATGACACCTACAATTAAACAATCCCTTTGTATCATGACCCTACTACATACTGTATCTAGACCCCTACAATTAACATACTGTATCTATGACCCTACATACAATACGTATCTATGACCTACAATTACAATACTGTATCATGACCTACATTACAATACTGTATCTATGACCCCTACAATTACAATACTGTATCTATACCCCTAAATTACAATACTGTATCTATGACCCTACAATAACAATACTGTATTATGACCCCTACAATTACAATACTGTATCTATGACCCTACAATTAACAATACTGTATCTATGACCCTACAATTAACAATACTGTATCTATGACCCTACAATAACAATACTGTATCTATGACCCCTACAATTAACAATACTGTATCTATGACTCTACAATTAACAATACTGTATCTATGACCCCTACAATTAACAATACTGTATCTATGACCCTACAATAACAATACTGTATCTATGACCCCTACAATTAACAATACTGTATCTATGACTCCTACAATTACTAATACTGTATCTATGACCCCTACAATTAACAATACTGTATCTATGACCCCTACAATTAACAATACTGTATCTATGACCCCTACAATTAACAATACTGTATCTATGACCCCTACAATTAACAATACTGTATCTATGACCCCTACAATTAACAATACTGTATCTATGACTCCTACAATTAACAATACTGTATTATGACCCTACAATTACAATACTGTATCTATGACCCCTACAATTAACAATACTGTATCTATGACCCCTACAATTAACAATACTGTATCTATGACCCTACAATTAACAATACGTATCTATGACCCTACAATAACAATACTGTATCTATGACCCTACAATTAACAATACTGTATCTATGCCCTACAATTAACAATACTGTATCTATGACCCCACAATTAACAATACTGTTCTTGACCCCTACAATTAACAATACTGTATATATGACCCCTACAATTAACAATACTGTATCTATGACTCCTACAATAAACCAATACTGTATCTATGACACCTACAATTAACAATACTGTATCTATGACCCCTACAATTAACAATACTGTATCTATGACCCCTACAATTAACAATACTGTATCTATGACTCCTACAATTAACCAATACTGTATCTATGACTCCTACAATTAACATTACTGTATCTATGACCCCTACAATTAACAATACTGTTTCTCTGACACCTACAATTAACAATACTGTATCTATGACCCCTACAATTAACAATACTGTATCTATGACCCCTACAATTAACAATACTGTATCTATGTCTCCTACAATTAACAATACTGTATCTATGACCCCTACAATTAACAATACTGTTTCTCTGACACCTACAATTAACAATACTGTATCTATGACCCCTACAATTAACAATACTGTATCTATGACCCTACAATTAACAATACTGTATCTATGACCCTACAATTAACAATACTGTATCTATGACCCCTACAATTAACAATACTGTATCTATGACTCCTACAATTAACAATACTGTATATATGACTCCTACAATTACCAATACTGTATCTATGACCCCTACAATTAACAATACTGTATCTATGACCCCTACAATTAACAATACTGTATCTATGACCCCTACAATTAACAATACTGTATCTATGACCCCTACAATTAACAATACTGTATCTATGACCCTACAATTAACAATACTGTATCTATGACCCCTACAATTAACAATACTGTATCTATGACCCTACAATTAACAATACTGTATCTATGACCCCTACAATTAACAATACTGTATCTATGACCCTACAATTAACAATACTGTATCTATGACCCCTACAATTAACAATACTGTATCTATGACCCCTACAATTAACAATACTGTATCTATGACCCTACAATTAACAATACTGTATCTATGACCCTACAATTAACAATACTGTATCTATGACCCCTACAATTAACAATACTGTATCTATGACCCTACAATTAACAATACTGTATCTATGACCCTACAATTACAATACTGTATCTATGACCCCTACAATTAACAATACTGTATCTATGACCCCTACAATTACAATACTGTATCTATGACCCTACAATTAACAATACTGTTCTATGACCCTACAATTAACAATACTGTATCTATGACACCTACAATTACAATACTGTATCTATGACCCCTACAATTACAATACTGTATCTATGACCCTACAATTAACAATACTGTATCTATGACCCCTACAATTAACAATACTGTATCTATGACCCTACAATTAACAATACTGTATCTATGACCCTACAATTAACAATACTGTATCTATGACCCTACAATTAACATACTGTATCTATGACCCTACAATTAACAATACTGTATCTATGACCCCTACAATTACAATACTGTATCTATGACCCCTACAATTAACAATACTGTATCTATGACCCCTACAATTAACAATACTGTATCTATGACCCCTACAATTAACAATACTGTATCTATGACCCCTACAATTAACAATACTGTATCTATACCCCTACAATTAACAATACGTATCTATGACCCCTACAATTAAAATACTTGTATCTATGACCCCTACAATTAACAATACTGTATCTATGACCCCTACAATTAACACTACTGTATCTATGACACCTACAATTACACAATACTGTATCTATGACCCCTACAATTAACAATACTGTATCTACTGACCCCTACAATTAAACAATACTGTATCTATGAACCCCTACAATTAACAATACTGTATCTATGACTCCTACACATTAACAATACTCGTATCTATGACCCCTACAATTAACAATACTGTATCTATGACCTCCCACAATAACAATACTGTATATATGACCCCCACAATTAACAATACGGTATCTATGACCCCTACAATTAACAATACTGTATCTATGACTCCTACAATTAACAATACTGTATCTATGACCCCTACAATTAACAACTACTGTATCTTATGACCCCTCAATTAACAATACAGTATCTATGACTCCTTACAATTAACAATACGTATCTATTGACTCCTACAATTAACAATACTGTTATCTAGACCCCTACAATTAACAATACTCGTATCTATGACTCCTACAATTAACAATACTGTATCTTATGACCCCTACAATTAACAATACTGTATCTATGACCCCTACAATTAACAATACTGTATCTATGACCTCCTATCAATTAACCAATACTGTATCTATGACTCTACAAATTAACAATACTGTATTCTATGACTCCTACAATTAACAATACTGTATCTATGACTCCTACAATTACTAATACTGTATCTATGACTCCCTACAATTAACAATACTGTATCTATGACCCCTACAATTAACAATACTGTATCTATGACTCCCTACAATTAACCAATACTGTATCTAGTGACTCCCTACAATTAACAATACTGTATCTATGACTCTTACACTTACAATACTGTATCTATGACCCCTACAATTAACAATACTGTTCTATCGGACCCCTACAATTAACAATACTGTATCTATGACTCTTACAATTAACAATACTGTATCTATGACTCCTTACAATTACTCAATACTGTATCTATGACCCCTACAATTACCAATACTGTATCTATGACTCCTACAATTACCAATACTGTATCTATGACACCTACAATTAACAATACTGTATCTATGACTCCTACAATTCACCAATACTGTATCTATGACTCCTACAATTAACAATACTGTATCTATGACTCCTACAATTACCAATACTGTATCTATGACTCCTACAATTACCAATACTGTATCTATGACTCCTACAATTAACAATACTGTATCTATGACTCCTACAATTACCAATACTGTATCTATGACCCCTACAATTAACAATACTGTATCTATGACCCCTACAATTAACAATACTGTATCTATGACTCCTACAATTAACAATACTGTATCTATGACCCTACAATTAACAATACTGTATCTATGACCCCTACAATTAACAATACTGTATCTATGACCCTACAATTAACAATACTGTATCTATGACTCCTACAATTAACAATACTGTATCTATGACCCCTACAATTAACAATACTGTATCTATGACCCCTACAATTAACAATACTGTATCTATGACCCTACAATTAACAATACTGTATCTATGACCCTACAATTAACAATACTGTATCTATGACCCTACAATTAACAATACTGTATCTATGACTCCTACAATTAACAATACTGTATCTATGACTCCTACAATTAACAATACTGTATCTATGACCCCTACAATTAACAATACTGTATCTATGACCCCTACAATTAACAATACTGTATCTATGACCCCTACAATTAACAATACTGTATCTATGACCCCTACAATTAACAATACTGTATCTATGACCCCTACAATTAACAATACTGTATCTATGACTCCTACAATTAACAATACTGTATCTATGACCCCTACAATTAACAATACTGTATCTATGACCCCTACAATTAACAATACTGTATCTATGACCCCTACAATTAACAATACTGTATCTATGACCCTACAATTAACAATACTGTATCTATGACCCTACAATTAACAATACTGTATCTATGACCCTACAATTAACAATACTGTATCTATGACCCCTACAATTAACAATACTGTATCTATGACCCCTACAATTAACAATACTGTATCTATGACCCTACAATTAACAATACTGTATCTATGACCCTACAATTAACAATACTGTATCTATGACCCCTACAATTAACAATACTGTATCTATGACCCTACAATTAACAATACTGTATCTATGACCCCTACAATTAACAATACTGTATCTATGACCCTACAATTAACAATACTGTATCTATGACCCCTACAATTAACAATACTGTATCTATGACCCCTACAATTAACAATACTGTATCTATGACACCCTACAATTAACAATACTGTATCTATGACCCCTACAATTAACAATACTGTATCTATGACCCCTACAATTAACAATACTGTATCTATGACCCCTACAATTAACAATACTGTATCTATGACCCCTACAATTAACAATACTGTATCTATGACCCTACAATTAACAATACTGTATCTATGACCCCTACAATTAACAATACTGTATCTATGACCCCTACAATTAACAATACTGTATCTATGACCCCTACAATTAACAATACTGTATCTATGACTCCTACAATTAACAATACTGTATATATGACCCCTACAATTAACAATACTGTATCTATGACCCCTACAATTAACAATACTGTATCTATGACCCTACAATTAACAATACTGTATCTATGACCCCTACAATTAACAATACTGTATCTATGACCCCTACAATTAACAATACTGTATCTATGACCCTACAATTAACAATACTGTATCTATGACCCCTACAATTAACAATACTGTATCTATGACCCCTACAATTAACAATACTGTATCTATGACCCTACAATTAACAATACTGTATCTATGACCCTACAATTAACAATACTGTATCTATGACCCCTACAATTAACAATACTGTATCTATGACCCCTACAATTAACAATACTGTATCTATGACCCTACAATTAACAATACTGTATCTATGACCCCTACAATTAACAATACTGTATCTATGACCCCTACAATTAACAATACTGTATCTATGACCCTACAATTAACAATACTGTATCTATGACCCCTACAATTAACAATACTGTATCTATGACCCTACAATTAACAATACTGTATCTATGACCCCTACAATTAACAATACTGTATCTATGACCCCTACAATTAACAATACTGTATCTATGACTCTAAACATACTGTACATACCTACAATAAACTGTTCTATGACCCTACAATTAACAATACTGTATTATGACTCCTACAATTAAATACTGTATCTATGACCCCAAACAATTCAAAATACTTATCTATGACCCCTACAATTAACAATACTGTATCTATGACCCTCAATTACAATACTGTATCTATGACCCTACAATTAACAATACTGTATCTATGCCCTACAATTAAATACTGTATCTATGACCCTACAATTAACAATACTGTATCTATGACCTACAATTACAATACTGTATCTATGCTCCTACAATTAACAATACTGTATCTATGACCCTACAATTAACAATACTGTTCTATGACCCTACAATTACAATACTGTATCTATGACCCTACAATTACAATACTGTATCTATGACCCTACAATTAACAATACTGTATCTATGACCCTACATTAACAATACTGTATCTATGACCCCTACAATAACAATACTGTATCTATGACCCCTACAATAACAATACTGTATCTATGACCCTACAATTACAATACTGTATCTATGACCCTACAATTAACAATACTGTATCTATGACCCTACAATTAACAATACTGTATCTATGACCCCTACAATTAACAATACTGTATCTATGACCAAAATGACTATGACCTAAAACAATACTGCTATGACCAATACAATTATATGACTAATAAATTTTTATGACCCTTCAATACTGTATCTATCCCTATCATCATAATTAACAATACTGTATCTATGACCCCTACAATTAACAATACTGTATCTATGACCCCTTAATACTGTATCTATGACCTACAATTAACAATACTGTATCTATGACCCCACAATTAACAATACTGTATCTATGTCCTAAATTACAATACTGTATTATGACCCTACAATTACAATACTGTATCTATGACCCAATTAACAATACTGTATCTATGACCTACAATTAACAATACTGTATCTATGACCCTACAATAACATACTGTATCTATGACCCTAAATTAATACTGTATCTATGACACCCTATCAATTAACAAATACTGTATCTATGACCCCTAAAATTAACAATACTGTATTCTATGACACCTACAATTAACAATACTGTATCTATGACACTACAATAACAATACTGTACTCTATGACACCTACTAATTAAACAATTACTGTATCTATGACCCCTACAATTAACAATACTGTTTCTCTGACACCTATCAATTAACTAATACTGTATCTATGGACCCCTATCAATTAACAATACTTATCTATGACCCCTACAATTAACAATACTGGTATCTACTGACCCTACATATTAACGATACTGTATCTATGCTCCCCGACAATTAACATCTTGTTCTTCTTAGACCCCTACAATTAACAATACTGTATCTATGACCCCTACAATTAACAATACTGTATCTATGACCCCTACAATTAACAATACTGTATCTATGACTCCCTACAATTAACAATACTGTATCTATGACCCCCTACAATTAACAATACTGTATCTATGACCCCTACAATTAACAATACTGTATCTATGACTCCTACAATTAACAATACTGTATATATGACTCCTACAATTACAATACTGTATCTATGACCCAATAAAATTTTTCCCTACAATAACAATACTGTATCTATGACCTACAATAACAATACTGTATCTATGACCTACAATTAACATTTATCTACTACAATACTGTATCTATGACCCTACAATTAACAATACTGTATCTATGACCCTACAATTAACAATACTGTATCTATGACCCTACAATAACAATACTGTATCTATGACCCCTACAATTAACAATACTGTATCTATGACCCCTACAATTAACAATACTGTATCTATGACCCCTACAATTAACAATACTGTATCTATGACCCTACAATAACAATACTGTATCTATGACCCTACAATTAACAATACTGTATCTATGACCCCTACAATTAACAATACTGTATCTATGACCCTACAATTAACAATACTGTATCTATGACCCCTACAATTAACAATACTGTATCTATGACCCCTACAATTACAATACTGTATCTATGCCCTACAATTAACAATACTGTATCTATTGACCCCTACAATTAACAATACTGTATCTATGACTCCTACAATTAACAATACTGTATCTATGACCCCTACAATTAACAATACTGTATCTATGACCCCTACAATTAACAATACTGTATCTATGACCCCTACAATTAACAATACTGTATCTATGACCCCTACAATTAACAATACTGTATCTATGACCCCTACAATTAACAATACTGTATCTATGACCCCCTACAATTAACAATACTGTATCTATGACTCCCCTACAATTAACAATACTGTATCTATGACCCCTACAATTAACAATACTGTATCTATGACTCCTACAATTAACAATACTGTATCTATGACCCCTACAATTAACAATACTGTATATATGACACCTACAATTAACAATACTGTATCTATGACCCATACAATTAACAATACTGTATCTATGACCCCTACAATTAACAATACTGTATCTATGACCCCTACAATTAACAATACTGTATCTATGACCCCTACAATTAACAATACTGTATCTATGACCCTACAATTAACAATACTGTTATCTATGACCCCATACAATTAACATACTGTATCTATGACCCTACAATAACATACTGTATCTATGAACCCCACAATTAACAATACTTGTATCTATGACCCCTACAATTAACAATACTGTATCTATGACTCCTACAATTAACAATACTGTATATATGACTCCTACAATTACTAATACATGTGTATAAGAGACAGCTCCTACACTTACCAATACTGTATCTATGACCCCTACAATTAACAATACTGTATCTATGACCCTACAATTAACAATACTGTATCTAGGACCCCTACAATTAACAATACTGTATCTATGACCCCTACAATTAACAATACTGTATCTATGACTCCTACAATTAACATACTGTATCTATGACCCATACATTAACAATACTGTACTATGACTCCTACAATTAACACAGACTGTATCTATGACCCCTACAATTACAATACTGTATCTATGACTCCGACAATTAACAATTACTGTATATAGACTCCTACAATTAACAATACTGTATCTATGACCCCTACAATTAACAATACTGTATCTATGACCCCTACAATTAACAATACTGTATCTATGACTCCTACAATTAACAATACTGTATATATGACTCCTACAATTACTAATACTGTATCTATGACCCCTACAATTAACAATACTGTATCTATGACCCCCACAATTAACACTTACTGTAATCATATGGACCCCTACAATTAACATACTGTATCTATGACCACTACAATTAACAATACTGTATCTATGACTCCTACACTTACCAATACTGTATCTATGACCCCTACAATTAACAATACTGTATCTATGACCCCTACAATTAACAATACTGTATCTATGACCCTTACAATTAACAATACTGTATCTATGACTCTTACAATTACTAATACGTATCTATGACCCATACAATTAACAATACTGTATCTATGACCCTAAATTAACAATACTGTATCTATGACCCCTACAATTAACAATACTGTATCTATGACCCTACAATTAACAATACTGTATCTATGACCCCTACAATTCAACAATACTGTATCTATGACTCCCTACAATTAACAATACTGTATCTATGACCCCTACAATTAACAATACTGTATCTATGACCCCTACAATTAACAATACTGTATCTAGGACCCCTACAATTAACAATACTGTATCTATGACCCTACAATTAACAATACTGTATCTATGACCCCTACAATTAACAATACTGTATCTATGACTCCTACAATTAACAATACTGTATCTATGACCCCTACAATTAACAATACTGTATCTATGACCCCTACAATTAAACAATACTGTATCTATGACCCCTACAATTAACAATACTGTATCTATGACCCCTACAATTAACAATACTGTATCTATGACCCCTACAATTAACATACTGTATCTATGACCCTACACTTACAATACTGTATCTATGACCCTACAATTAACAATACTGTATCTATGACCCCTACAATTAACAATACTGTATCTATGACTCCCTACAATTAACAATACTGTATCTATGACCCCTACAATTAACAATACTGTATCTATGACCCCTACAATTAACAATACTGTATCTATGACCCCTACAATTAACAATACTGTATCTATGACCCCTACAATTAACAATACTGTATCTATGACCTCCTACAATTAACAATACTGTATCTATGACTCCTACAATTAACAATACTGTATCTATGACCCCTACAATTAACAATACTGTATCTATGACCTCCTACAATTACTAATACTGTATCTATGACCCATACAATTAACAATACTGTATCTATGACCCCTACAAATTAACAATACTGTTATCTATGACCCCTACAATTAACAATACTGTATCTATGACTCCTACAATTAACAATACTGTATCTATGACCCCTACAATTAACAATACTGTATCTATGACCTCCTACAATTAACAATACTGTATCTATGACTCCTACAATTAACAATACTGTTATCTATGACCCCTACAATAACAATACTGTATCTATGACCCCTACAATTAACAATACTGTATCTATGTACTCCTACAATAACAATACTGTATCTATGACCCCTACAATTAACAATACTGTATCTATGACCCCTACAATTAACAATACTGTATCTATGTACTCCCTACAATTAACAATACTGTATCTATGACCCCTACAATTAATAATACTGTATCTATGACACCTACAATTAACAATACTGTATCTATGACCCCTACAATTAACAATACTGTATCTATGACCCTACAATTAACAATACTGTATCTATGACCCTACAATTAACAATACTGTATCTATGACCCCTACAATTAACAATACTGTATCTATGACCCCTACAATTAACAATACTGTATCTATGACCCTACAATTAACAATACTGTATCTATGACTCCCTACAATTAACAATACTGTATCTATGACCCTACAATTAACAATACTGTATCTATGACCCCTACAATTAACAATACTGTATCTATGACCCCTACAATTAACAATACTGTATCTATGACCCCTACAATTAACAATACTGTATCTATGACCCCTACAATTAACAATACTGTATCTATGACCCTACAATTAACAATACTGTATCTATGACCCCTACAATTAACAATACTGTATCTATGACCCCTACAATTAACAATACTGTATCTATGACCCCTACAATTAACAATACTGTATCTATGACCCCTACAATTAACAATACTGTATCTATGACCCCTACAATTAACAATACTGTATCTATGACACCTACAATTAACAATACTGTATCTATGACCCCTACAATTAACAATACTGTATCTATGACTCCTACAATTAACAATACTGTATCTATGACACCTACAATTAACAATACTGTATCTATGACCCCTACAATTAACAATACTGTATCTATGACCATACAATTAACAATACTGTATCTATGACCCTACAATTAACAATACTGTATCTATGACCCCTACAATTAACATACTGTATCTATGACCCCTACAATTAACAATACTGTATCTATGACCCCTACAATTAACAATACTGTATCTATGACCCCTACAATTAACAATACTGTATCTATGACTCCTACAATTAACAATACTGTATCTATGACCCCTACAATTAACAATACTGTATCTATGACCCTACAATTAACAATACTGTATCTATGACCCCTACAATTAACAATACTGTATCTATGACCCTACAATTAACAATACTGTATCTATGACCCCTACAATTAACAATACTGTATCTATGACCCCTACAATTAACAATACTGTATCTATGCTCCTACAATTAACAATACTGTATCTATGACCCCTACAATTAACAATACTGTATCTATGACTCCTACAATTAACAATACAGTATCTATGACACCTACAATTAACAATACTGTATCTATGACCCCTACAATTAACAATACTGTATCTATGACACCTACAATTAACAATACTGTATCATATGACTCCCTACAATTAACAATACTGTATCTATGACTCCTACAATTAACAATACTGTATCTATGACTCCTACAATTACTAATACTGTATCTATGACCCCTACAATTAACAATACTGTATCTATGACCCCTACAATTAACAATACTGTATCTATGACCCCTACAATTAACAATACTGTATCTATGACCCCTACAATTAACAATACTGTATCTATGACCCCTACAATTAACAATACTGTATCTATGACCCTACAATTAACAATACTGTATCTATGAACCCTACAATTAACAATACTGTATCTATGACCCCTACAATTAACAATACTGTATCTATGACCCCTACAATTAACAATACTGTATCTATGACCCCTACAATTAACAATACTGTATCTATGACCCCTACAATTAACAATACTGTATCTATGACTCCTACAATTACTAATACTGTATCTATGACCCCTACAATTAACAATACTGTATCTATGACCCCTACAATTAACAATACTGTATCTATGACCCCTACAATTAACAATACTGTATCTATGACCCCTACAATTAACAATACTGTATCTATGACTCCTACAATTAACAATACTGTATCTATGACCCCTACAATTAACAATACTGTATCTATGACCCCTACAATTAACAATACTGTATCTATGACCCCTACAATTAACAATACTGTATCTATGACCCCTACAATTAACAATACTGTATCTATGACCCCTACAATTAACAATACTGTATCTATGACTCCTACAATAAACAATACTGTATCTATGACACCTACAATTAACAATACTGTATCTATGACCCCTACAATTAACAATACTGTATCTATGACCCCTACAATTAACAATACTGTATCTATGACTCCTACAATACACCAATACTGTATCTATGACCTCCTACAATTAACAATACTGTATCTATGACCCCTACAATTAACAATACTGTATCTATGACCCTACAATTAACAATACTGTATCTATGACCCCTACAATTAACAATACTGTATCTATGACCCCTACAATTAACAATACTGTATCTATGACTCCTACAATTAACAATACTGTATCTATGACCCCTACAATTAACAATACTGTATTCTATGACCCCTACAATTAACAATACTGTATCTATGACCCCTACAATTAACAATACTGTATCTATGACCCTACAATAACAATACTGTATCTATGACTCCTACAATTAACAATTACTGTATCTATGACCCTACAATTAACAATACTGTATCTATGACCCTACAATTAACAATACTGTATCTATGACCCCTACAATTAACAATACTGTATCTATGACCCCTACAATTAACAATACTGTATCTATGACCCCTACAATTAACAATACTGTATCTATGACCCCTACAATTAACAATACTGTATCTATGACACCTACAATTAACAATACTGTATCTATGACCCCTACAATTAACAATACTGTATCTATGACCCCTACAATTAACAATACTGTATCTATGACCCTACAATTAACCAATACTGTATCTATGACCCTACAATTAACAATACTGTATCTATGACCCCTACAATTAACAATACTGTATCTATGACCCCTACAATTAACAATACTGTATCTATGACACCTACAATTAACAATACTGTATCTATGACCCCTACAATTAACAATACTGTATCTATGACCCCTACAATTAACAATACTGTATCTATGACCCCTACAATTAACAATACTGTATCTATGACCCTACAATTAACAATACTGTATCTATGACCCCTACAATTAACAATACTGTATCTATGACCCCTACAATTAATAATACTGTATCTATGACACCTACAATTAACAATACTGTATCTATGACCCCTACAATTAACAATACTGTATCTATGACACCTATAATTAACAATACTGTATCTATGACACCTACAATTAACAATACTGTATCTATGACCCTACAATTAACAATACATGTATCTATGACACCTACAATAACAATACTGTATCTATGACCCTACAATTAACAATACTGTATCTATGACCCCTACAATTAACATACTGTATCTATGACTCCTACAATTAACAATACTGTATCTATGACACCTATCAATTAACAATACTGTATCTATGACACCTACAATTAACAATACTGTATCTATGACCCATACAATTAACAATACCTAGTATCTATGACCACCTACAATTAACAATACTGTATCTATGTCCCCTACAATTACAATACTGTATCTATGACACCTACAATTTAACAATACTGTATCTATGTCTCCTACAATTAACATAACTGGTATCTATGACACCTAAATTAACAATACTGTATTATACCCCTACAATTAACAATCTTATCTATACCCCTACAATAACAATCTTATCTATGACCCCTACAATTAACAATACTGTTCATGACTCCTAATAATACTACTTACCACAATTACATATGTCATCTATGACCCCTACAATTAAAATATGCATCTATGACCCTACAAATAAATACTCTAAAACTAAACCCTACAATTAACAATACTGTTCTTGACCCTACAATTAACAATACTGATCTATGACCCCTACAATTAACAAATTATCTATGACCCTAAATTAACAATACTGATTATGACCCCTACAATTAACAATATTATCTATGACCCTACAATTAACAATTATATCCCCTAAATACATATTATACCCTACAATAACAAACTGTATTTGACCCCTACAATTACAATACTGTATCTATGACCCCTACAATTAACAATACTGTATCTATGACCCTACAAAACAATACTGTATCTATCCCCTACAATTAACAATACTGTATCTATGACACCTACAATTAACAATACTGTATCTATGACCCCTACAATTAACAATACTGTATCTATGACTCCTACAATTAACAATACTGTATCTATGACCCCTACAATTAACAATACTGTATCTATGACCCCTACAATTAACAATACTGTTTCTCTGACACCTACAATTAACAATACTGTATCTATGACCCCTACAATTAACAATACTGTATCTATGACCCCTACAATTAACAATACTGTATCTATGTCTCCTACAATTAACAATACTGTATCTATGACCCCTACAATTAACAATACTGTTTCTCTGACACCTACAATTAACAATACTGTATCTATGACCCCTACAATTAACAATACTGTATCTATGTCCCCTACAATTAACAATACTGTATCTATGACCCCTACAATTAACAATACTGTATCTATGTCTCCTACAATTAACAATACTGTATCTATGACCCCTACAATTAACAATACTGTATCTATGTCTCCTACAATTAACAATACTGTATATATGACACCTATAATTAACAATACTGTATCTATGACCCATACAATTAACAATACTGTATCTATGACCCCTACAATTAACAATACTGTATCTATGACCCCTACAATTAACAATACTGTATCTATGTCTCCTACAATTAACAATACTGTATCTATGACACCTACAATTAACAATACTGTATCTATGACCCCTACAATTAACAATACTGTATCTATGACCCCTACAATTGACAATACTGTATCTATGACCCCTACAATTAACAATACAGTATCTATGACACCTACAATTAACAATACTGTATCTATGGCCCCTACAATTAACATTACTGTATCTATGACCCCTACAATTAACAATACTCTATCTATGACACCTACAATTAACAATACTGTATCTATGTCTCCTACAATTAACAATACTGTATCTATGACACCTATAATTAACAATACTGTATCTATGACACCTATAATTAACAATACTGTATCTATGACACCTATAATTAACAATACTCTATCTATGACACCTACAATTAACAATACTGTTTCTCTGACACCTACAATTAACAATACTGTATCTATGACACCTATAATTAACAATACTGTATCTATGTCTCCTACAATTAACAATACTGTATCTATGACACCTATAATTAACAATACTGTATCTATGACCCCTACAATTAACAATACTCTATCTATGACACCTACAATTAACAATACTGTATTTATGACCCCTACAATTAACAATACTGTATCTATGTCTCCTACAATTAACAATACTGTATCTAAGACCCCTACAATTAACAATACTGTATCTATGACCCCTACAATTAACAATACTGTATCTATGACCCCTACAATTAACAATACTGTATCTATGACCCCTACAATTAACAATACTGTATCTATGAAACCTATAATTAACAATACTGTATCTATGACCCCTACAATTAACAATACTGTATCTATGACACCTACAATTAACAATACTGTATCTATGACCCCTACAATTAACAATACTGTATCTATGACTCCTACAATTAACAATACTGTATCTATGACCCCTACAATTAACAATACTGTATCTATGACCCCTACAATTAACAATACTGTATCTATGACCCCTATAATTAACAATACTGTATCTATGACCCCTACAATTAACAATACTGTATCTATGACACCTACAATTAACAATACTGTATCTATGACCCCTACAATTAACAATACTGTATCTATGACCCCTACAATTAACAATACTGTATCTATGACACCTATAACTACCAATACTGTATCTATGACTCCTACATATACCAATACTGTACCCACTTCGACTTCTAAGATACCTGTAATTGACGACCCCAAGTCATGGACAAGAAGTCATCATTTTAGTCCAACTGACCGCTGTAGGGGTTGAACCCGCTACCTCGCCATCAGCACACCAGATGTTTAAGAGCGATCATTCTTAGCCATTCAGCCAGTCTGACCTCCGTATCAGTGTTTATCCATCAGAATTCGAACCATCGTCCCCCAGTCCCACCTCCTTGAATCCTACAAGTACCAATGTTGTATCAATGAATGTTGCGAACCCGACACTTCCGCCTCTCGCCTGACATTTACAATGCAAATGCTGTTTCTATGTAGGATGCAAACTCGACACTTCCGCCTCTCTCCTGTCATATCTACAAGTACCAATGCTGTATCCATTAAGGATGCGAACCGGACATCTCAGACTGTTGAGTGACATCTCTATCAGTTTTCTGGCCCCAGGACTCGGCAGTTTGTCTGAAGATCTGAGAAAAGACGGCTTTGTAGCGGGAGCTCATGTTGAAATACACAAAGATGTTGACAGTGGAGTTCACACTTTCCATGTGGTAAACCACGGACCAAATAACGTAAAACATGTTGTAGTTGATCCCAGAAGGGTGAATCTGCTGAATGAAGGCCATAGCGATGACTTGCATTACAAAAGACAGTTCAGACGATAAAAATAACAGCTATAAAACTGATCATTTTGATCACACGATTCTCTTTCCCAGCAATAGATATATCTGTCCTTGCCGTCTGCTGTCGCCAGTGCGCCTTCCGGTTTAGCTGGATGATGAGAATGATCGTACAGATTAACACCGACATAAAAGCTACACACTGAAGAACGATGTTGTTTATTACTAAAACATCTCAAATCTTTCAAATCTCTCCAGGCCTTCAATGAAGTATATACCAAGCATGTACAGGATAATGATCTGGATAAAACTTCCAGGCCAGCTGCGTGACGTAGAATTCTGGTGCATGCGTGGCAGTAACAATAAAGAACAAAGCAGCCATAACTAGTTTGGTTCTTGTGGCGTGATAATGGTTTTAAATTTTAGTGGAATGGTGATACACAAACACCGTTCCAGAGTAATGAAGGCAGTGATATAACTGGTGACTCTGACGAAACAAACGTGAGGCCAACACCCTGTTACATATTCGATTTCGGAAAAGACTATGGGCGCACCGATGTCTTCCATGTAGGTATTGAAACAAATGCTCTCCCAGAGTGAACAGACCAGCGAGAGTAGGTTGCCAATGGCCAGACTAAACAGACTGATGTTGACTGCATCGTGAAGCCCCATGTTCAGGAACACGATGATGTTGATCATGTTGGTGATGATGCCGCCAAAGGCAAAGATGCCGGTCAAGGCCACTTGGAGGACGGCCACAATGACGTCTGCTACCCCATCACTGATGATCTGGCCAAGCAGATCTGATTCACAGAAGCCAGACTGTGGTTGCCCATCAGTGGCGCAGTGGTTGTTGTCAAATAACCGCTTCATTCTGACCTGAGAGAATACAGAAAGAATTCAGGTAGGTCACATAACCGCTTCATTATTTCCTGATAGAATACGGACATTATTCAGTTAATTTAAATAATCACCTCATTGTTATCTGATCGAATAACAACAAAAACATGTGACATCACAAAGTGAATTATGTTTCACTGTTTCGTCATTCATGTGGTCGGTACATCAACTTCGACTAGCATGTTTTCTGGCTTGCTTTCCTTAGCCTTTGAGTCTACATACAAGGCAGCAGGTATGTGTCTCTTGCGCTGGTTCCTATCTCTTGACCTGTCCGACATGGGAGACCCTACCAGTAGCTGCGCTACCGTCGGAATAGCTCTTGGAGGTCATGGGACACGCTAGCCCCTCTACCGATGTTCGTCCATCATGAATGACGAGGACCATTCATTACACTACATCTTTTGATGAGGAACGAATGACTTGCGCTTTGGTTTTGTATAGCGAGGAAGTGGTCGCGCAACACCTTCGCCCCCGCTCCCTCGTCTGCGTCCGTCTGGCTCCAGTGGCGAGCATGGCAAGACGACTGGAAGACGGACACAGATGCAGTGGACGTTAGGTTGCCACGGCCAGTTATCCATGTGTATATTGGCTCTCGAGAGCCTCGTGCAACGGCCCTTCCGCCAATTCCTTTAATTTTCAGTTTTAAGACAAGCGTAGCGACAAGCAATGAGCGTATGATTACTTGTAGGATCAACAAGATTTCCTTCGCCGAAGACGGGCTGACCGCCAGAACGGACCACACATACATGAGGCGAGAGGCTGCCCACAGAAGATACTGCTCGTCTAGGCTGCGAGCAGATCTCCCTATTTACGGTTGAGCCTCACCAGCGCACAAGTGCACATGGCGACTGACAGGCCAGACGTTCACGCACACCTTGTACCTTGAGACAAGCATATGACTACTGGCAGGATCAACCAGATATCTATCGGATAGACGGACTATTCACGCACACGCAAGCCAAGAGTAGCATCGCTAAAGCGCGCCCTCCCGGTACAAGGTGATACATGCAAAACCACTGGACGCCTACCGACGAGCTTTCAAGCTACGCCGGCAGGACTGACCGAAAAAAAAGCTATACCAGCTTACTGACTGCAGGCCCACTACTCATCGAGAGAGCCCCTCTACCACTTTAAGGTGGAGACACAACAGAAGTAAATGACATTTAATTGGATCAAATAACTTCTTCATTGTTATCGGATAAATAAAACAAAAAGACATTTGATTATCTCAGATAACGTTTCATTGTTGCATGATAGACTAAATACAAACACACCTGACTATCTAAAAAAAAAAAACCCATCGCACTGGTACCATACCGATAAGGTACCTCACTGTTGCCATGCCGATACGGTACCTCATGGTTGCTATGGCGATACGGTACCTCATTGGTGTCATGCAGATAAGGTACCTCGGGAGTCTTCGTGGCAAAGTGGTCAAGCCGTTTGGCTCGGGCTCCGAAGGTTGTGGGTTCGATTCCGGGCCGCGTCCTTCGGTTCACGAGTTACATTTTTCGGAGACTCCTGTGGGTCGTCGAAAAAAACCCATCGCACTGGTACCATACCGATAAGGTACCTCACTGTTGCCATGCCGATACGGTACCTCATGGTTGCTATGGCGATACGGTACCTCATTGGTGTCATGCAGATAAGGTACCTCGGGAGTCTTCGTGGCAAAGTGGTCAAGCCGTTTGGCTCGGGCTCCGAAGGTTGTGGGTTCGATTCCGGGCCGCGTCCTTCGGTTCACGAGTTACATTTTTCGGAGACTCCTGTGGGTCGTCGCTAGAGCTACGGAGTTCGTGCTTTGTGCGACGCTTTCCGCGCTGCGGAAAGAAACCGAGCCATATGTGATAAAACCCGATGCAATGAAGTCGATCCTGTCGACTTTTAAGCGACTTTTTTTGTTACATACGGTACCTCACTGGTGTCATGCAAATAAGGTACCTCACAGGTGCCATGCAGGTCAGGAACCTCACATATACCATGCCGATAAGGTACTCACTGGTACCATGCCGATAAGATACCTCAGTGGTACCATGCCGATAAGGTAACTCAGTAGTACCATGCCGATAAGATACCTCGCTGGTACCATGCCGATAAGATACCTCACTGGTACCATGCCGATAAGGTACTCACATGGTGCCATGCCGATAAGATAACTCAGTGGTACCATGCCGATAAGATACCTCAGTGGTCCCATGCCGATACGGTACTCACTGGTACCATGCCGATAATGTAACTCATTGGTACCATGCCGATAAGATACCTCACTGGTACACGCCGATAAGATACCTCACTGGTACATGCCGATAAGGTACTCACTGGTACATGCCGATAAGGTACTCACATGGTGCCATGCCGATAAGATACCTCACTGGTACATGCCGATAAGGTACTCACTGGTACCATGCCGATAAGGTACTCACATGGTGCCATGCCGATAAGATACCTCACTGGTACATGCCGATAAGGTACTCATTGGTACCATGCCGATAAGGTACTCACATGGTGCCATGCCGATAAGATACCTCACTGGTACATGCCGATAATGTACTCACATGGTACCATGCCGATAAGGTACTCACTGGTACCATGCCGATAAGATACCTCACTGGTACATGCCGATAAGGTACTCACTGGTACCATGCCGATAAGATATCTCACTGGTACCATGCCGATAAGATACCTCACTGGTACATGCCGATAAGGTACTCACTGGTACCATGTCGATAAGGTACTCACATGGTGCCATGCCGATAAGATACCTCAGTGGTACCATGCCGATAAGGTAACTCACTGGTACCATGCAGATAAGATACCTCACTGTTACCATACCGATAAGATACCTCACTGGTACCATGCCGATAAGATACCTCAGTGGTACCATGCCAATAAAGTACTCACATGGTACCATGCCGATAAGACACCTCAGTGGTACCATGCCGATAAGATACTTCAGTGGTACCATGTCGATAGGATACCTTACTGGTACCATGCCGTTAAGATACCTCACTCGTAACATGCCGATAAGGTACTCACTGGTACCATGCCGATAAGATACCTCACTTGTACCATGCCGATAAGGTAACTCACTGGTACCATGCTGATAAGATACCTCACTGGTACCATCCATGCCGATAAGGTAACTCAGTGGTACCATGCCAATAAGATACCTCACTGGTACCATCCATGCCGATAAGATACCTCACTGGTACCATCCATGCCGATAAGATACCTCACTGGTACCATCCATGCCGATAAGATACCTCACTGGTACCATGCCGATAAGATACCTCACTGGTACCATGCCGATAAGGCAACTCACTGGTACCATGCGGATAAGGTAACTCACTGGTACCATGCCGATAAGGTACCTCAGTGGTACCATGCCAATAAGATACCTCAGTGGTACCATGCCGATAAGATACCTCACTGGTACCATGCCGATAAGGTACTCACTGGTACCATGCCAATAAAATACCTCATGTGTACCATGCCGATAAGGTAACTCACTGGTACCATGCCGATAAGATACCTCACTGGTACCATCCATGCCGATAAGGTAAATCAGTGGTACCATGCCGATAAGATAACTCACTGGTACCATGCCGATAAGATACCTCACTGGTACCATGCCGATAAGATACCTCACTGGTACTATGCCGATAACGTAACTCACTGGTACCATGCCGATAAGGTACCTCAGTGGTACCATGCCAATAAGATACCTCAGTGGTACCATGCCGATAAGATATCTCACTGGTACCATGCCGGTAAGGTAACTCACTGGTACCATGCCGATAAGATACCTCTAGTGGTACCATGCCGAAAAGATATCTCAGAGGTACCATGCCGATAAGATACCTCGGGGGTACCATGCCGATGAGATACCTCAGTGGTATCATGCCGGTAAGATACCTCAGTGGTACCATGCCGATAAGATACCTCACTGGTACCATGCCGATAAGATACCTCAGTAGTACCATGCCGATAAGATACCTCAGTGGTACCATGCCGATAAAGTACTCTCTGGTACGATACCGATACGGTAACTCACTGGTACTTGATAGAATAAAAACAAAGAAATTTGATGTGCTTAAATAATTGCTTCATTCCTACCTGACAAAATAAACAAAGACATTTGATTATCTTAAATTGCCGCTTAATTTTTACCAGATAGGAAAATAACAAAAACATTTGATTATCTCTAATAGCCACTTCAATGTTTCTTGATGGAATAAAAACAATGACATATAATTACTTCAATAATAAAGACACAAACAATGTATTTACACATTGCCTTGCTTGTCATATTTCGCTGTATCTCGTCACGTGCGTACTACAGAAACATGTTCAACATATAATGTATTAATATTAATTGCATATCCTTTGCAGGACGTTGCAGTCAACACCAGCATTTTTTACTGTTGTGATCTCTTTGCAAGTTTACGTTCAGAAGTTTGTCATTGCTTTCTGAAAGACCGGCACCCATACCATTTCGTAAAAAACCAACGCAAGGCGGTTTGCTGCCAAATCGCTCGCAGCTGTGTTTCGAAAGTTGGTATGCAAGATAACGAACTGCGTCCGTAAATTCTACGCCACGGAACCGGCTCAACATATAATAAATTAACGTAATACATTCTTTCAACCGAAATAAACAAATCAGCATGTAGTATGTTGACGGTCACATTTTTATTTTATTTGTGTATTTTAAGTTAGAAGACCGGAGCACTTATAGAATTGTCAATGTGGACCAACGTTGGATTTATTTAAAAAAAACCGGCACCGCAGCACTAGGGACATTCCGGTCTTCTCCTATAGATCAGACAAAGTGAATCTTAATACGGTACACGAAGCCCGAATCCTCGGAAATTCCCCCAATGTGACTTTATCGGAAACATGCATACTACAAATATATTCTGTTGCTTGTGTGTGTGTCAGTCAGTCTGTCCGTCAGCACGTTTTCCCAACCACCAGAATGTCCCGGGGAAAAGGCCCAAAGGATGAAGTCAGCAAGACCGAATGGATAAGAGCGTTGGTCCTTAAACATCCTGTCTGCTGATACCGAGGTAGCGGGTTCAATCCCTACAGCGGTCATTTGGATGTTGACTTCTCGTCTTGACTTGGGGACGTATTTCAGAAGTCGGAGTGAGTTCCCTTGATGGCGACAGTGGATGTACTAACGATTGCTCAGACACCCTTACCAGACCAGTTGCCATCCTGCCGTCCTGCCTCCGCCAACCCCCTTCTTTCTATGTGCTCACTGAACCGTAACACCTACCACCCCGCCACCATCCTCCATCTCACTACGTCGGTTGGGTATAAAGAGAATACATCGGGGATATTCTTAGTTACTTACAGATAGGAACTGTGAGGTAAGTATGAACATTTTTTTTTCAATTCTCATTTTCTCTTCATTGCTTTTATTTTTTCATCCTTTTGTTCTTCTCGTTTGTCGTCACCTTTTGATGTAGTCACAGGAAATCTCCTTGACTATATGTTGTGTTTGTGAATGTGTTTGTTTGCTGATGTAAGCTAATCGCCGCAACGTTCTGTTTGTGTCGTAAATCTGTATGTAAAGCTGCACTACATTGTGTCATTTTATATTGTTTACATTTTCACAGCTTTACCGCAGTTCCAACCAATTTTACTTCATCATAGAGCGCTTAGAAAAATACTTCATCATACAGTACCTAGAGAACTACTTAATCATACAGTGCCTAGAGAACTACTTCATCATACAATACCTAGAAAACTACTTTGTCATATATTACCCAGTGAACTGCTTTATCATACAGTACCTAGAGAACTACTTAATAATGCATTACCTGGAGAACTATTTAACCATACATTACCTAGAGTAGTACTTAATCATACAGTACTCAGAGGAGTAATTCTTAGTAAATTACTTGACAACTAATTCAATATTGATTGCCAGAGAACTAGTTCATCATAGAATACTAGAGAAACAATTCATCGTCGATTATCTATAGAACTACTTTATCATGCAGTACCTTGAGAAGTACTCCATCACACAGTACCTAGAAAACTATTTCGTCATGGATTGTCTATATAACTACTTCGTCAAGGATTACTATAGAACTATTTCTCCATAAAATACCTAGAGAACTACTTCATTATGCAGTTCGTTGAGAACTAATTTATCTTGGATTACTAGAGAACTATTTCATCACACAGTATATAGAGAACAACTTCATCATGCAGTACATAGAGAACGTCTTCACCATGCAGTACCTACAGAACTAATTCATAATGGATTAATAGAGAACTAATTCATAATGAATGACTAGAAAACTACTTTATCATGGATGACTACAGAGCTATTTCAATATTGATTACTATAAAACTACATCACCATGCAGTACCTAGAGTACTACTTCATCAAGCAGTACCTAGAGAACTAATCGATCATGCAGTACCTAGAGTAATACTTCGTCATGCAGTACCTAGAGAACTAATTCATTATGGACTAGCAGAGAACTAATTAATCATGCATTACTAAAGATTACGTGGTGCAGACCGGGCAACCATGACCGCGAGGTCATGGGCTAACGGGGCTATGGCTCGCCATAGGAGATGGACTCTCTGTGGGCAGATTAGTGTCCTAATCCTACGACTGTCCTAGCAAGCCGGCAGGGGATCTTCATAATTCTCGTAGAAAAATTAAGAAGTATAAACGGACTGACCCAAACGGATATCGACCCGGCAATGTTAATGGACTACGAGATAGATCAGCGACTAAAAAAATAGGCACAATGAACGTCTGTGGTTTCAATAGTAAAGAAGAAGAGCTTATAGAAACAATGGAAGAGATGAAAATTGGCCTGATGGGAATAGCGGACACCAGAACAAAGGGGAAAGGGTGCAAGGAGCTCCACCGCAGTTACACGTTTGTTTACTCTGGAGTAGAACAGCAAGAAAGGGCAAGACACGGTGTGGGAATAGTCATCGAACCACGGCTAGCAAGAGGAATACTAGAAATAAAATATATATAAGAAAGAATCATAACAGTGACAATAAAAGAACAAACAATTACAACATATGTACAAATATACGCACCATGTAATGCAAACAATAATGAGCAAGAATGCGAGGACTTCTACGAAGACATACATAACGTGCTAAATAAAATAGATAAGCAGGACAACATCATAGTTATGAGAGACTTCAATGCAAGACTAGGACATAACAGAGTGGGCATATAAAAAGATCTGGGAGCATCTGGAGATCAGCATAATGAAAGGAATGATAACGGAAGTAGACTGGTAGAGTTTTGCAGCTAACACGTCCTCTATATAACAAACACATTCTATAAACATAAAGATTCACACGTATCCACCTGGTATAAATGGAACGATCTAGATACTAAAAGCCAAATTGGTTGTATATTAACAAGAAATAATAGAAAGAGAAATATATTAGATGCAAGGGCAGTGCCTAATTTCAGTATAAACACAGATCATAAAACAGTCGTTGCCACAATAAGAAACATCAGAAGAAAAAAACAACGAGCAGGAAAATACATGCCTTGGGAATCAGTAAACTTTAAAAAATCTTAAAGACAAGGCAGTAAGGGAAAATTATGAGAAAAAACTAACTGAACTCTGTGTAAAATTACCTACAGAAAGAAAAACAGTGGAAGAAGAATGGGAGATGTTCAAGTCAAGCACTTTAAATACTGCAAAAATAACATGTGGAACCACGGAAAAACGCAAAACACGGATAAAGAAAATAACAACTTGGTGGAACGCAGAAGTAATGAAAGCGGTAAAAGACAAAAAGTAAAAGTATAAAAAGTGCAAACAGGAATGTGATTACATAGAATATAGAATAGCGAGAAGACATTTGAGTAGAATAATAAAGAGGGAAAAACAAAAAGACTGGGACGCGTATGCAGAAACCCTAAATAAAAACTACAAGGAGGCAACTGGAAATTTCTACGAAAAGATAAGTGCAATGCGAACCAGAGGAGAACCCTTTGGCCCGACTGAAATAATTAATAGCGAAAATGGAGAACCAATAAGTGAACAAAAACAAATCATAATAAGATGGAAGCAGTATTTCGAACAACTTCGCAACATCCCATCAGATGTCATAGGAATTCAAGAGACCTACACAGATGTCACCGAAGAACTAGAACCAGACATACTAAAAGAAGAAAGTATACAAACCATCAGATTAGCCCCATTGAACAAATCACCGGGACAAGATGAAATACCAAACGAACTAATTAAAGCAGCAAGAGAAGAAGGAACAGCTTAGGTACATAGACTATTCAACCATGTTTGGGTAAAACAACAGACACCACGAGACTGGGGAAACGCCATAATTATCCCAATTTGGAAAAACAAAGGCAGCAAAAGAGACTGCAAACAATACGGAAGCATTTCACTGTTGAGTCATACTGGGAAAATATTTTGCAAAATTCTTGATAAATGATTACGAACTACTTTAGAACCCCAGCTAAGCGAAACACAACTTGGATTTAGGAAAAACAAAAGATGCACAGATGCCATTTTTGCTCTTAGACAACTTATAGAAAATCAATTGAATTCAATGAAACACTCTACTTAGCCTTTGTAGACCAAGAAAAGACATTCGATAGAGTAGATAGAAACAAGCTGTGGGAAATCCTTAAACAATATGGAGTGAGTACACATCTAACCATCCTATGTAGAAGTTTATACAACAACAGTGAATGCATAGTGAGAGCAACTGGAGGACACTCAGAACCCTTCACCATAAGATCTGGAGTACGACAAGGTTGTGTCCTGTCCCCTCTCTTGTTCATAACATATATAGACAATATATGTAAAGAAACCAGTCAAACAGAGACAGCAAGAATACCGCATGACAAGAACACAGAAGAAGAAGCATCTGCAAATCTAACCATTATAGAACTCCTGTTTGCAGACCACCAAGCACTAATAGCAAAATCAGAAGCTGAATTACAAGACCACATGAATAGTCTAAACGAAATGTGTAGGGAACATAACATGAAAATTAGCACAAACAAAACAGAGGTAATGACTATAACTAAAGAAGAACAAACAACAACAATTCACCTAAACGAACATCCCTTGAAACAAGTAAAGAGTTTCAAGTGCCTAGAAAGTATAATATCATCAAATGGCAGATCAGAAGACGAGATCGAAAATAGGTGCAATAAGTCAAACTGTCAGCAACTCACTTGCGACAGGCATACAAGGATTCCCTACTTTTGCACTACACGAAAGTGACAAATCGTATTGTTTGCAAAAGGATACATTTTATTCGGAGCTGATCGTACATTAGCTCCCCGAGCGGAATACCACATCGGTATTAAACATCATAGTATGTTATGAAGATGGAATGAGGAGATGATATTAATATTATAACTACTGAAGCTAAGCTGAAGTCCTAACTATTATACTGTCCTTAACAACAACAAAGTATCCCCAGCGGGTATACGTCTGTTCCTAACGCCGTCCGGTCTCTGTCTGAATCTGCTGTCCGTGGCGTGTTCAGCCACGAGCAATTAGCTCAGCGTGCGTCCGCTAGTTTACGTGCTGGGCACCTGGCTGTAGTAACCAGAGTTACTCGGTCCCTTCTCGTGAAGTGGGTTTCCCAGTCTCTTGGGTAACCCCAGCTCACCTGTACTTGTTGCCCTCCTTGTTGACACAAGTGTGTCCCGTTATAGCTATTTATAGCGTTTGTGTCTCTTCTGTCTGGTCTCCTATACTGTTATGTTACTTGCCCTTTTCCTAAGCTCTATTTAGCTCTCCTTAGCTGTGAGCTCTCTCCTAAGTCTTTGACACTAACCAACTCATTGGACAAATGGCACCAGTTAGTTAGTTAGTTAGTTAGTTAGTCGCAGTTCCAACTTCACAGTAACGGGTCGTCCCCATTATGCTCCGTTTCTGTGCCTGTGAATATCACACAAAACGCTCCCCACTGCCCACTGTGAAAAGTGGAAAAGACAGGAGTCTCGACAAACAACACCCCGCACAGATACACTGTGCATAATGCCGCCACCAGAATGTCAACACATCAGTCCCCCACGAAACACCCTGTTCATCTCTGATGGAATCGGCAGTCATTTTCCTATCTGAATATTTCCTAGAGGTTCACCCACACAGTCCACGAAAATACAGTTCATCGCTGATGGCAGTGGCAGTCAACCAGAAGTCCAGCAGCCACGCATGTCTGCATAAGGCAAAAACCGGTTAACTCTGGGAAAAAGCCACCTACAATCACTCCGAACATGCAGTCACATTCCAAAAAACCTCAGGCAGATTCAAAAGCATTTCACGAAACTCACAGCTCACAGTGTCGCGCCACGCACTCACTCAGTAGCATGGCGACGGAACCATCAAGCCTCCTTAGTCGCCTCTTACGACATGCGTGGTAGGCGACAGTGTTGCTATTCTTTGCTTCCCTTATGGGCCCCGGCAACACAAGGGGGAAATGGCACCAATACTAAAGAACAAACATGTATCAATAACTACTAAGAAAGCACTTTACAACACAATCTTCCTACCAACTCTGTGCTACCAATGCCAAACCTGGACAATGACAGAAAAAGAGAAAAGAAAAATCATAACAACGGAAATGAGATTCCTGAGAAGAATACTCAATGTATCAAGAAGAGATAAGATCAGAAATGAAGAAATCAGGACTAAAGTGGGGGTTAAAGCAGTACTAGATTTTATTAGAAAGCAGCAAGTCAAATGATTTGGCCATGCAAGTAGGTTACCAGTCAACAGCATGCCACAACAAGCAATGATGTACACACCAGACGGAAACAGAGGAAGAGGCCGACCACGTAAACGTTGGACGGAGGGAATAGCAGAGTCCATGGGAATATCGATATATGAAGCCCATAATCGGGCACTCTCACGATATTTATACATCACCTCAACACCGCAAAGTACAAGAGGAACATGATGAGATGAGACTAGAGAACTACTTCATCCTACATTATATAGAGAACTAGCTGACCCGGCCCGGCTTCGCCCAGTCCCTGGTGGGGAGCATCTCATTTAATTCATATAAGTAGTCATATAAGTTCTCGTTCCCGTTACCGACTGTCTGTCTGTCTGTCTGTCTGTCTGTCTGTCTGTCTGTCTGTCTGTCTGTCTGTCTGTCTGTCTGTCTGTCTGTCTTTCTGTCTGTCTTTCTGTCTGTCTGTCTGTCTGACCCGGCCCGGCATCGCCCAACTCCTGGTGTGGAGCATCTCATTTAATTCATATAAGTAGTCATATAAGCTCCCGTTCCCGTTCCCGACTATCTATCTGTCTGTCTGTCTGTCTATATGTCTGTCTGTCTGTCTGTCTGTCTGTCTGATCCGGCCCGGCTTCGCCCAGCCCCTGATGGCGAGCATCTCATTTAATTCATATAAGTAGTCATATAAGTTCCCGTTCCCGACTGTCTGTCTGTCTGTCTGTCTGTCTGTCTGTCTGTCTGTCTGTCTGTCTGTCTGTCCCTCCCTCTCTGTCTGTCTGTCTGCCTGTCTGTCTAATCATTTATTGGTTGCAGTTAGAACAACCTTAGATAAACGAAGACCAACTTACAAAAAGCATTAGAAAGAGCACTTGAAAGATCTTTACATCTTCCCCAACAATTAACTTGGGTAAATGGAGCGGCGGCAGCAGCATCAGCAGAAGAAGGAAAAGGAGGAGTAGACAACTGCAGCGAAAAGGTGGGTCTGTCTATCTATCTGACCCGGCGTGGCTTCGCCCAGCTCCTGGCGGGTAGCGTCTCATTAAATTCATACAACAAAAAAAGTAACTTAAAAGAATGTCCTTCCACACACCATCCATTATTTTTAATGAAAACTCTTTCTAATCACCTGCATGACTACAGTAACTTCTTAAGCATAAAAAGATGAGTTACAATGTTATGCATTGTGCATTATTTTTATGAAAACTTTGAAAATGCCTTAAAGATTGTATCATTATTTATTATAACTCATATTCCGGTACATAACTATAGACACAGAGTTTATAAATCTTTGAAAATGATGCCACAATATGACTATAAGGTATACAGAAAAGTTATTCCCCTTGAAATAACTTTTACAGAGTTAGGTCCCCTGAGATATATGAAATTATAATGAAAAATGGAAAATTAAATAATATTGGGTAAGCAGCCGATTTCACACTAAAAAAATATGACAGTGGGCTGCGCTGGAATGAAAGGAAGACGTGTAGAAAATTTCATCTCAATCGGATGGGCCGTTCGCGAGCGCATAAAGGACATATGGACAGACAGACGGAGATCGCCTTTTATATATAAGATTTCTTTATAATGGATTACTAGATAACTACTTCATCATACAGTACTTAGAAAACTACGTAATCATGCAGTATCTATGTCAACTATGTCACCATACAGTACTCTTTTATACTATGTTGTACTATATTATACATAACTGTACTATACAGAGCTGTACTATACAGAATTGTACTGTACCATACATAACTATACTGTACTATACATAACAATATCATACTATATAAATCTGTACATTGTCATATAATACGGTGCAATACTATACCTAACTGTAATGTATCATATCATTGTCATCAAATACCATACCAGCTGGCGTAGGCGTTCATGTCTCTCCACATACCCCTGTCTTTGGTGTTCTTGATCAACTCTGCTGCTGATATTACTCTATACCACCATCTCAATCCATTCAGCATCATTTCTCTTGGTCAGCCTCCGCCTCTATTCCCCTCGATCTTTCCAGTCGTCACGATGTTCTCAAATGTGTCTCTTCTCATCACATGACCAAAGAAAGATGTTCGTCTCTTTCTTATTGTTGTATATAATGTTCTAATTTCATTAGTCTCTTTCAGACAATCATAGTTAGTTAATCTGGCTGTCCAATACATTGGCAACATTCGTTTTAGGCAACACATCTCTGTTGCTTTCAAGTTCTTCCTAATTTGTTCATTTACATTTCAAAATTTACATACACACAGCAAAACATGTTCTTTAACGTACTCTAGTACTCTCTTTCTTAAATTCAATGTTAGTGACTTATTGCATATGATACTTTTCAATTTCTGAAATGCAGCTTTTTATTAGCCCTACTCTGCTCCTAATCTTTGTTGTGCACCTTCCGCCTGATGTTATAAATAACCCTAGGTATTTAAAATTATCCACTTGGTTAGGAATTTTCTCTTCTATTTCCATTTCATATTTTGGCGTCTCCTTTGAAGTGTTTTCGTAAATCAGTGTGTTGTTAGTGGTTTCAGAATGAGGAAGAAGAAGTTAACGGCCCGTGTGGCATTTGGTACAGTACAGTAACAAACTACTATAACCAGTGCGGCAACATTTGTATTTGATGTCTATGAGGGCTTCCAGAATAATCGAGAGACAGTGGTAGTTGCTCTTGACCTGGAGGATGCGTATAACAGGGTCGGGTATGATCGACTGATATACACTCTGTTGGACATGGAGTTCTGCCCTTGGATTGTGCAATGGATTGCGGCGGTCCTTTATGAGCGTCAAACTGCGTTGCGCATACGTTCTTGGACTTCTGACCTCTTTACCATTAAACCTGGTCTGCCACATGGATCTGCCATGTCCCAAGTGCTCTTTAATGTATACGCCAGCAAAGACAAAGCTATTGAGAATCAAATACAGAGGCTCTAAAAAATGGGAAAGAAAAGAGAGTTGATGAAGGAAATAACAAACGAGGCAAGTGACATTTTTCGGCCACGTTAAAAGACATAGAACTCTTATAAAAACCATACAGGAGAGTAACGTTGAAGGCAAGCGAGCAAGTGGATGTGCATGTTTTCTGTGCGTCTACTGTTTCCCAGTGCTGATTGTTATAGTGACCACAGATTACTTACAGGAACATTGAGGACAAAGTTGAAGAAAGTCACGCATATAACAGGAAACACTAAATATGTTTTGTGTACATTGAGTAATGACAAGGAAATACAAAACAAATTCAACATAGAAGTACAGAACAGATTTGATATACTGTCTGATCTAGAGATCCTAATCCAGGATGTGGATGATCAATGGGAAATGTTGAAGAATTCAATCAGTTTGGCTGCAGAAACAACTATTCCAAAATTAAAGAAGGTGGGTAGTAAGAAATGGATGACAGAAGTCATTTTACACCAAATGGAAACAAGAAGACTCAACAAAAATAATCCTGCCAAATATGAAGAAATTCACAGACAAGTCAGAATATTATGTAAGGAGGCAAAAGAAGCATGGCTTAAGGAAAAGTGCTTAGAATTTGAAAAACAACACAACAGTCAAAGTACCAAATTAATGCACAAAAGAATTCAGGAACTTACTAATAAAAGAACAAGTACATCAACAGGCTGTCTAAAAACTAAAGATGGCAAAATCATAATAGAAAAAGATCAGATTATACATGTATGGATAGAGTATGTGAAAAACATTTATGAGGATAACAGAGAGGAACATTATGATATTAGATTTAATAATGAAGGACCGCCAATTTTGAAGATGAAGGTTCGAAATGTTCTTAAGCATATGAAAGCTGGCAAGGCCCCCGGTGCAGATAACATCACAACAGAAATTATAAAAGCTTTAGAAGAATATGGATTAGATTCCAGACTGCTCAACATATTATTTGATAATGGAGATATACCTTCTGAATTATGTAACTCTGTATTTATTGCAATTTTAAAGAAATCAGGAGCCTTGGAATGTGACCAACATAGAACAATTAGTATAATGAGTCACATCACAAAGATTTTGCTACGAATTATCACGCAAAGAGTGAGGAAGAAATTACAACCTGAAATAGGGGAAGAACAATGTGGGATTGTGGAAGGAAAGGGTACAGTAAATGCTGTGTATATGCTGCGAACAGTTATTGAAAGTGCTATAGAAGTTCACCTTGGGTAGTGAGAGTGAACCACACCCGAGGTGTCTCTGGCACTCCCGTGTATTCTAGCCCCAGGGGTTGGACGAGCAGATACACATTTTTACTCTGTGGTTGATCTCATATTAGTTAATTACGTCTACAAGCCCCTCCAGATTCTAGACCCCCACTACCTACCTACACCTGTGGAACAATGAACATTTAGGCATCGTCCGAGACCACACTCAATCATTATACAAAGAGCAAGTCAACTTACATAAAGTTTATTCTACCCTTGAGAATATAGAACTGAAATGAACATCCTGATAGAAGAATCTATTTACACAAACAGAAGATAGAGTCGAGACAGAATCAGAGATGTAGGTGTCTTCATCGAGTTGAGAAGTAGATCGGATGCAGATGTCCCGTCCATTCGGTCCGCCACTCACCCGGCTTCCTTCCAGTGAGATGACTAGAACCTTGGAGAACACTCCGGCTCCAGAGCGTGGATCCACAACAATCGAGTCACTGCTGGACCACACTTCACTGGACCAACTGCATCTATATCACTCCCACGGAGTCACTGTGAATACCGTTCTCGAACAATACCGGTTGGGAGACAATCCTCCTGGGCTTGGCTCCAAGTACTCGTTACTTCGAAGAACTTAAATAGTCCCTGACCAATCGAATGGTCTATCACTCATAGCACAGTCCCACTGCAGAACGGATCTGTCACTGACCCATTCAATGGTCCCTTCATCACATCACAGGAACATGGATGGAAAAATGTCACTGACCAATTCAATGGTCTCTTACAGTCACACTGCTTTTAGAATCAGATATGGCTATTGAAATGTTACTGAGTCCGACTAGAACACAGTTTATATCTTCATACTGAGAAAGTACATTAATAGAATCAGACATCTATTTCACGGAAACAATTCAGGTTGGACTATAATCCCATAGTCCCTTCCACCGGGTTACACTTGCCACAAGTCAATACTGGTGTAGTTCTTCTCAAGACCTGCCCCTAGAGCTGTCCCAAGAACCATTCAAGTGTCTGAAGATCAATTACTTCTGCGTTTAGGCAGAACCCCCGTCATAATAGACGGACCGATGTTTCCTTTCGTTGAGCATGATTACTCAAAATGCTGAAAGGTTCCTGGCAAAAACAGAGTATCTTCTATTGTCTGAAAACGATCACAAACCATCACTTCCCACACGTGCACCTTCAGGGCAGTTGTATTTCTTGCTGCAACCTTCACGCATGGTGAATCACATTGGGTACCTGGTGTGGTTGAGTCTGGCGTGATAAGTAAAGAACTGAACCCTTCGTTGTGTCACACGAAGTGGTTTCCTGCCAACAACAATTATAGTTGACTGGTTTCTCAACAGGCAAACTCCTGAAAAGGAAGAGCGACCGGTGAGAGTATACTGGCCCAAACATTAGTCCACATGCATCCTACCAATAACTACTCAACCCTCAGTCATGCTACTTAGTTATGCATATAACCAAAGCATTATCTCTATATGGAGAGTAGTAAAGCATGGGTTCCCAAATGTCAGCTGGCCTCACAGAACAGCCCGTCAAACAGAGCAAGAAATCAGAATGACGAGTCTGATCGTAGGTCTCACCTATCCCTAATCATCTACCAGTCGTCGCTAACGTCAGTAGTGATACAAGGCTGTTATTATAGTTCTAATTTAATCGAACTAAACAACTAGGTAAAGAGTCCCTGGACTCGTTCCTAACATCATCAATGTACATTAAGAAACATAATCTTGATCAATATACCATCCCTCGGGATATAGGAATAGGACATGATCACATCCACTATGTACACAAGCCTGTTTGCTGGTGGGACCACCTGCCCACGCCACAGCAAACTCTTCTTATCAGACTCTGCCTTAGAGTCAAGAAGCCTTCTTGAGAATACATGTTCCCCACATGTTCCAAGGGTTATGTTCCAGTTCTGTCCTCCCAAGTGGTTTAGCCCTGGCATGGACTGAACTTCATCGTTGGTTTGGCCTACCAACACATACTTTCATAACTTGCTTTCACATCCCCCATATCATATATTTCCCCAGTCTCATACAGCCTCCTTGCATCCTTCCATACTTCTAGCACCTTAGCCTTCACTCGCACTAGCGCCAGTATGAAAGAAACAGGATAGCTCAGACAAGATTTCAGAACGCATATTTATATCGCGACGGCACGCAGTGTTATCACGCGTCGAGCTATTCGGCGTTCGGAATTACTCCAGGTCTTATCACATGCCATGACCTAATATATATACACAATGTCACATCATATATATATATATGGATATAGCACCAAAGCAACTTACCTTTACACAGAAATCCGGTGTTCCACACAATGAATTCACTATTAAGTTACTACACAATAGTTACATCATTCCTGGTGGCACAGAACTAAGTTCTTCCTTTACTTAGTAACTAAGCACAATTTTGTCTGAATCTCCACCTACCAACTTACCTGGTTTTCTAACCGTTCTTCTGGCTTCAGCAACTGACTGACATAATCTAAGTTTCCATCCGGCACAAGTAACTAGGTTTTATTCTAACACAGCAACCTAATAGATGCAACGATTGGCAATATATGGTACATATATTTGGAACCCAAATCGCCCACATCACATTACGGCGTTCCTAACAGCTGATTCGCGAGCACACGGTAAACAAACCCACGATTCGCCGTCACCTGCGTTATCGATCGGTTTGCTAATTTGTATGCAAGGACATCCGCATAAGTAATGAGGTTAGAACAATGGCGTGTGGAACACACGTACAAAGTTAAATGATTTCAACAAATATCTACCTGAATGATTAGAAACCAGATCTCCAGTCAGCTTCCGAACTGTTCAAGGGCTTCTCAGCTTCCTTTCCATAACAGTCAGCCGAATCATGGTTGAGGGGAGACGCACACAAAATGGCTCACATCAGGCCTGCGTCTGTTCTGTTCGAACAACAGTAAGTGAATGACTGGTTTAGCCAATTTCCCGCTTCGTGCCAACTCAATGCGCACTAGAAGCGAGTGCTTCTTGAGAAAAGATACTTTCTCGGGAAACCGTCATTCCCCGCCTAGAGTTTCTAGATCTCTGCACGAGAATTTAGAGCGATACCAAGCATCACGGGTTACTCGAATTTCGGTGTTTCGAGAAGATTCTAGATAGTAAGTCCTCCATCGGCTTCCCTCAGTCTATTTTTAGCTGGGAAAGTCCCTGATGACGCGCCAAAATAGTGCGGGATCTTGACGACCCAAGACAGATAAACGCGTTTCATCACATAGGCCCCCACTTTAAGAGGATCGACCCCGTCGTTCCACTTCTACGCAGAAGCTGTCTATGTCGTTCTTTCTTCTTTCTTAGAGACCGGATGGCGGGTGAGGAAGTCTAAACCGTCAATATTGTATAGAATACTTTTACCACATTAGGTGGGGTAACAAGCTATTCAGTATCACGGGTGATCCACGCCTACTCCGCTACTGTGCTCGGGCATCTCGCAGTGTCTTGCGGACCAGAGCTCCCGTCTCGATCTGATTTAACGATCGTTCCTGCCAGAGTTTACTGGACTTCTGCAACTCCAGCTTCCCCTTTCGAGGACCCAGCTGGATTGCAGTCGGTCGGAGTGAGGGACCAAGGGTCTGTGTCCGTTCTGACACAACCCACCTCTTCCGACCACGGTTCTCAGTGTAGCTAGCACTGCGGGTGTTCCTTTGGCCGGTCATGTTCCCCCGAGCACCGGGCTGAACCGAAGAAGGTACCTGCACATACATATAGGTCTGCCTATGGTGTGACAAGCTTTCCGCTACCTGACCTGAACCCCGAACCGTTCTTTCAGCGAATCTCTGCGCCCTTGGGCTGGTGGACTTATCATCGGGCTTCCCCTCATAGCGCATGAGGAGACTGGAATGGAAAGTAGAAGACTTTCCCAGGATCACCACTCCATAGTGCTTGTGGAGCCCCACTTTATCCACTAGGAATGGGCCCTGCCACCCGATTTCGAATTCGTTCCCCTCGATTGGGAGGAGTACTAGAACTCGGTCTCCAACCTCTAAGGATATCTTCGTCTTCGTCCGTTTCTCAGGTGGGCATTTACGGCACTCCGGACAAGACCTAATATACCTGCGCACGCCGCCTGTCATTCCCGGCCACCAATAGTACCGGGATAGACATTTACTGGTTGTCCCTACAGTCAGATGTCCGGTTGGGGACCTGACATGTACCGTTCGCAGCAGATTAGCTCTGAAGCTCTCAGGAACCAACTTACGTTCCCTCTGCCTTTTCTCTGTTCCAGTCTGAATTAACGGTGACTGGTTATCAGAGTTGAACTTACCCTGAATTAACGGGTTTTCATTGTTGGGCAACCATTCTGAACAAGGACACTCCGTCGCATCCTTGCTCCGAGCATTACTCATTCCATCCGGGTGAGTATTTCGGAGACTTACCTTTTCGAGACCCTCTTCCTCTGTATCTCTGACCTGCCTAGACTTATGGATGCTAGGGTGTTCTGGTTCGCCCAGAAACACGTACTTCCGGCCGAGAATTAAGGGATAGAGAGGATCCGGTACTACTGCCGCCTGAATGCGTCCAGTAACGTACTTGCTCCGAATCTCCACATTGGCAATCGGGCAACGTAGCGCTACAGCACTCCTACTGGCTGGCTGTATCTCCGCCATCTCCCCGGTGAGTTGCTCTGGGCCTGTCAGGTGGGATGCAATTACAGCTGAAAATTGCAATCCCGTGTCGTAGAGGCACAACACCTGTTGCCCATTCACTTCTACTCTCTCAACCACTGGAGGTCGCTCTGGTTCTCCATTCCCATCAACCGCCTTCACTTTCCTGCAAGGTCTATCCCTAACCTCTACAAGACAAGCAAAGTGAAAGTCCTTGGCTTTACTCTTGCACTCCCTCGTATTGTGAGTGCTGGACTTGCAGAATTTGCACCATCGTTCACTCCACTTCCTCTTTGGAGAACTAGGTGGGCTATTCTTACCTTGGTTGACGTTAGAGACCTTCTCTAAAGAGTTTACCTGTTTCCTTGGTTCATCAGAACCTTTGGTCTTCTTGGACTTCTTCTTTGACTTACCTTGATCCGTATCTTTCGATCTCGGATCTGTTGGACTGGTATCCCCAGTCTCGCTATAGACTTCAACGTATCTTTCGGCTAACTTGGTGACTATATCCAATCTCTCAGCCCCATTCTCACCTAAGAAGTTTCGCAAGGGTTTAGACATTTGCATTCGCATCTGATCTACAACCATCAACTCACGCAAACTTTCATACTCCTCTTTGAATCCGGCCAAGGCCATCCATTTAAGAAGGTATGAGTTCAATCTCACACTGTATGCTGAAAACAGTTCACCAGGTTCTCGCTTCGCCGTCCGAAACTTCCTTCGGTATGAGTGCGCTGTGATCTCGAATCTCTTCAAGAGAGCCGCTTTCAGTGCCGGGTAATCATTCTGTAGACCCGGTGGCAAGCGTGCATACACTTCATAACCTTCGGCACGGAGTCCCTGGGAGAGTTTCAAACACCATTTCTGTTTGTCTAGACCCATTGCAATAGCCATGGCTTCATACTTCTCTAAGTATTGGTCTAAAATTTCCTTGACGAAAACACAAGAAAGATATTCTATACTTCTCATATACAAACACATATTGATTACTGCTCCACAGTCTGGGATGGATGCTCCAAATCAATAACAAAACGCCTATATTCACTCCAGAAAAGGGCAGTGCGTTTAATTAATGGTGAAAAGCTTACCGACAATTCTAACCTATATAAACGTCTTCGGTTACTGCCACTCCACAAGCGCCTGCTTTTTAATAAGACCAAACTAATTCACAAAATCCTATTTCAAAATGCTCCAAGCTACCTTTGGCCATTGTTTAAATATAACGCTAGACATAGCGAACGACTAAATATACTTCATGTTCCTAAACCTAGGATAGACTTATATAAAACAAGCTTAGCATACTCTGCCGCTCAGTTGTGGAACAATCTTCCACAAGAAATCAAAGACACCACCAATCATGATACATACATTCGCAACCTGCTTGAACACTACCTTAGTACAGACTACATGCCCCCATAACAAACAACACAAAAAAGACAATAATGGTAACTTATCTCAAACGACAACTAGCCAAAAAACATTCCCTTATGTATGGCACGTTACACCCTCCTTAGGTATTTATAATGCCCATGTTAAACACTGCCTCAGTGAGTCATTTGTTATTGATTATTTTTCATGCGTTTTAATGTTCTTTTGTTGTCAAAAGTTGCTTCATAAGTGATGTTGAATGAAAGAATGTATGAGAGGAAATAGAGAAGAAGGGCAGAATGTCAGACGGGCCTGCGTGCCCAATTCTTAACCCTTTGAAAATAAAGACTTATTATTATTATTATTCTCGGGTTCGAACGGCTGTAAAGGCCATTTCATAGCCTGGTAGTCACGTCTACTGGTTGACTCTGAGCCAGGAGGTACACCTCCTCCCATAGCTCCATCAGTTACACCTGTAGCCGGCACTTGTGCCTCAAGTAGCTTCATTCGATACTCATGGTCACGTTTTTCTTTCTCGGCTTCCAACTCAAGCCGTTTCATTTCCGTATCAGCCGCTATCCTCTTTTCCTCAAGAGCCACTTTACTGGCTTCCAGTTCTCTTTCTGCTCTCCTCCTCTCTCTTTCCTCTTGGCGAAAATTTCTTTCCACCTCTTGGACATAGGATTTCAAAGCATCTCCTTCAAGACCAGCCTTACGTCCAGTTTCCTGAACTTTGTCTAAGTCTAACTCTTGGGTAGACATGTTGACTATGATAGGTGGGTACTCATGTATGTGTGGGTGAAGCAATACAATGAATCAATAATCAATAGTACTAACTAATCACCACAACACAAATGTCCGTCAGACAGTTAGGAGATAGGTAGAAGTAGTAGAATCCTATGTAGACTGAAGTAGAGGATAAAGACTAAGTCCCTATCCCTATGCGAGAGGTCTACAACACACAAAGATCTTGGAATAATCCCGGACGGGCCCCCACTCTGTATGGAGTGGGACGAGTTCACCTTGGGTAGTGAGAGTGAACCACACCCGAGGTGTCTCTGGCACTCCCGTGTATTCTAGCCCCAGGGGTTGGACGAGCAGATACACATTTTTACTCTGTGGTTGATCTCATATTAGTTAATTACGTCTACAAGCCCCTCCAGATTCTAGACCCCCACTACCTACCTACACCTGTGGAACAATGAACATTTAGGCATCGTCCGAGACCACACTCAATCACTATACAAAGAGCAAGTCAACTTACATAAAGTTTATTCTACCCTTGAGAATATAGAACTGAAATGAACATCCTGATAGAAGAATCTATTTACACAAACAGAAGATAGAGTCGAGACAGAATCAGAGATGTAGGTGTCTTCATCGAGTTGAGAAGTAGATCGGATGCAGATGTCCCGTCCAGTCGGTCCGCCACTCACCCGGCTTCCTTCCAGTGAGATGACTAGAACCTTGGAGACCACTCCGGCTCCAGAGCGTGGATCCACAACAATCGAGTCACTGCTGGACCACACTTCACTGGACCAACTGCATCTATATCACTCCCACGGAGTCACTGTGAATACCGTTCTCGAACAATACCGGTTGGGAGACAATCCTCCTGGGCTTGGCTCCAAGTACTCGTTACTTCGAAGAACTTAAATAGTCCCTGACCAATCGAATGGTCTATCACTCATAGCACAGTCCCACTGCAGAACGGATCTGTCACTGACCCATTCAATGGTCCCTTCATCACATCACAGGAACATGGATGGAAAAATGTCACTGACCAATTCAATGGTCTCTTACAGTCACACTGCTTTTAGAATCAGATATGGCTATTGAAATGTTACTGAGTCCGACTAGAACACAGTTTATATCTTCATACTGAGAAAGTACATTAATAGAATCAGACATCTATTTCACGGAAACAATTCAGGTTGGACTATAATCCCATAGTCCCTTCCACCGGGTTACACTTGCCACAAGTCAATACTGGTGTAGTTCTTCTCAAGACCTGCCCCTAGAGCTGTCCCAAGAACCATTCAAGTGTCTGAAGATCAATTACTTCTGCGTTTAGGCAGAACCCCCGTCATAATAGACGGACCGGTGTTTCCTTTCGTTGAGCATGATTACTCAAAATGCTGAAAGGTTCCTGGCAAAAACAGAGTATCTTCTATTGTCTGAAAACGATCACAAACCATCACTTCCCACACGTGCACCTTCAGGGCAGTTGTATTTCTTGCTGCAACCTTCTCGCATGGTGAATCACATTGGGTACCTGGTGTGGTTGAGTCTGGCGTGATAAGTAAAGAACTGAACCCTTCGTTGTGTCACACGAAGTGGTTTCCTGCCAACAACAATTATAGTTGACTGGTTTCTCAACAGGCAAACTCCTGAAAAGGAAGAGCGACCGGTGAGAGTATACTGGCCCAAACATTAGTCCACATGCATCCTACCAATAACTACTCAACCCTCAGTCATGCTACTTAGTTATGCATATAACCAAAGCATTATCTCTATATGGAGAGTAGTAAAGCATGGGTTCCCAAATGTCAGCTGGCCTCACAGAACAGCCCGTCAAACAGAGCAAGAAATCAGAATGACGAGTCTTATCGTAGGTCTCACCTATCCCTAATCATCTACCAGTCGTCGCTAACGTCAGTAGTGATACAAGGCTGTTATTATAGTTCTAATTTAATCGAACTAAACAACTAGGTAAAGAGTCCCTGGACTCGTTCCTAACATCATCAATGTACATTAAGAAACATAATCTTGATCAATATACCATCCCTCGGGATATAGGAATAGGACATGATCACATCCACTATGTACACAAGCCTGTTTGCTGGTGGGACCACCTGCCCACGCCACAGCAAACTCTTCTTATCAGACTCTGCCTTAGAGTCAAGAAGCCTTCTTGAGAATACATGTTCCCCACATGTTCCAAGGGTTATGTTCCAGTTCTGTCCTCCCAAGTGGTTTAGCCCTGGCATGGACTGAACTTCATCGTTGGTTTGGCCTACCAACACATACTTTCATAACTTGCTTTCACAACCCCCATATCCTATATTTCCCCAGTCTCATACAGCCTCCTTGCATCCTTCCATACTTCTAGCACCTTAGCCTTCACTCGCACTAGAGCCAGTATGAAAGAAACTGGATAGCTCAGACAAGATTTCAGAACGCATATTTATATCGCGACGGCACGCAGTGTTATCACGCGTCGAGCTATTCGGCGTTCGGAATTACTCCAGGTCTTATCACATGCCATGACCTAATATATATGCACAATGTCACATCATATATATATATGGATATAGCACCAAAGCAACTTACCTTTACACAGAAATCCGGTGTTCCACACAATGAATTCACTATTAAGTTACTACACAATAGTTACATCATTCCTGGTGGCACAGAACTAAGTTCTTCCTTTACTTAGTAACTAAGCACAATTTTGTCTGAATCTCCACCTACCAACTTACCTGGTTTTCTAACCGTTCTTCTGGCTTCAGCAACTGACTGACATAATCTAAGTTTCCATCCGGCACAAGTAACTAGGTTTTATTCTAACACAGCAACCTAATAGATGCAACGATTGGCAATATATGGTACATATATTTGGAACCCAAATCGCCCACATCACATTACGGCGTTCCTAACAGCTGATTCGCGAGCACACGGTAAACAAACCCACGATTCGCCGTCACCTGCGTTATCGATCGGTTTGCTAATTTGTATGCAAGGACATCCGCATAAGTAATGAGGTTAGAACAATGGCGTGTGGAACACACGTACAAAGTTAAATGATTTCAACAAATATCTACCTGAATGATTAGAAACCAGATCTCCAGTCAGCTTCCGAACTGTTCAAGGGCTTCTCAGCTTCCTTTCCATAACAGTCAGCCGAATCATGGTTGAGGGGAGACGCACACAAAAATGGCTCACATCAGGCCTGCGTCTGTTCTGTTCGAACAACAGTAAGTGAATGACTGGTTTAGCCAATTTCCCGCTTCGTGCCAACTCAATGCGCACTAGAAGCGAGTGCTTCTTGAGAAAAGATACTTTCTCGGGAAACCGTCATTCCCCGCCTAGAGTTTCTAGATCTCTGCACGAGAATTTAGAGCGATACCAAGCATCACGGGTCACTCGAATTTCGGTGTTTCGAGAAGATTCTAGATAGTAAGTCCTCCATCGGCTTCCCTCAGTCTATTTTTAGCTGGGAAAGTCCCTGATGACGCGCCAAAATAGTGCGGGATCTTGACGACCCAAGACAGATAAACGCGTTTCGTCACAGATATACATCTTTGCTTTATTGACTACACAGAGGCTTTTGATAGAGTTAGACATGTCAACATGGTGGATATGCTTGCAGATCTACAAATTGATGGGAAAGACGTTAGACTTATAAAAAATATATATTGGAAACAACAAGCTGCTATAAGGATTGATAATGAAGTGGGACAATATCAGCTTATTAAGAGAGGTGTTAGGCAGGGATGTGTAATGTCTCCAGATCTTTTTTCCCTGTACAGTGAAAATATTTTCAGAAATGTAGAAGATATAAATAGAATCAGCATTGGAGTACGCAACATCAATAACATTAGATATGCAGATGATACAGTATTGATTGCAGACAATGTGCAGGATCTGCAACAATTAGTAGATGCGGTTGTTGTACACAGTGAGCAACTGGGGTTAGAATTAAATTGTAAAAAGACACAGTTTATGGTCGTCATTAGAAAGAACGAAGTACCACAATGTAATATACAAGTAAATGGGAATATTCTTCAACAAGTGAATCGGTACAATTATCTCGGAACAGTCATAACATCTGATGGGAGATGCCTTGAAGAGATTAGAATAAGAATCGCCATGGCGAAAGTAACCTTAAGTAAGATGAAAAACATTCTGACCAATAAAAAGATGTCAATTGAAACGAGAAAAAGAGTCTTGCGGGGATACATAAAGCCTGTTCTTTTGTATGGATGTGAAACTTGGACAATGTGCAGTCAAGCTGAAAAAAAAAAAAAAAAACATCTGATGGCTGCAGAAATGTGATTTCTGAGGAAAATGCAAAGAATACCATGGACAGATAGAAAAACCAATGACAAAGTACTACAGGAGACAAATGAAAATAGTAAATTGATTAGAGAAATTAGACGTAGACAGTCAAAATTCTGTGGACATGTTATGAGAAGAAATGTATCGGAGAACTTGGTGACAACTGGCAAGATCGAAGGGAACAGACCAAGAGGAAGACCTAGAAGTAAATACCTGGATGGCTTGGCCACATAGCATGGACGAGACAGGAACACTGAGCTGATCCACGACTCTGGTGATCGAGTGAAATGGCGAGTCATGACCGCCCACGCTTTCCGGCATGGCACATGATTGATTGATTTACTATTTCTCTGGCTATGCATCTATCCGTCTATCTGTCTTTCTAGCTTGGACTGTCTATTCTCTCTGTGAGTCAGACTTCGAAGTAGAAGCTGGAATAGGAAGAGAAGAAGGAGAAGAAGGATGTGGAGGATGAGGCCATTACTATCATCACAACGACGATGATAATGATGCGACTGTGACTAAAATAATGACGATAATAATGATAGTTAGTGTGACTAAAACAATAACGATAATAATAATAGTTAATGTGACTAAAATATGACGATGCTAATGATGATAGTTAATGTAACTAAAATAATGACGATAATAATGACGATAATAATGATGATAGTTAGTGTGACTAAAATGATGACGATAATAATGAAATTTAGTGTGACTAAAATAATGACAAAGCTGATGATGGTAATTAATGTGACTAAAATAATAACGATGATAATGATGATAGTGTGACTAAATTAATGACGATGACAATGTTGATAGTTAGTGTGGCTAAATTATGATGGTGATAAGTATTAAAGATGTTATAACTAAACTAATAAAGATTATAATGATGAAAGCTAGATTTACTAAACTAATTTAGATGACAAGCACGATAGCTTTTGTGCTAAAATAATTAACATGATAATGATGATAACCAGTGTGGCTAAAATAATGAACATGATCATGGTTATAGCTACTATGACTACACTAATGAATACGATAATACAGATAGCTAATGTGGCTAACATAATTAAGATAATAATGACGATTGCTAGTGTGACTAATATGATTAAGATGATAATGATGATTATTACGAAACAGTTGTTTGTATTGTTGGGTTTAACAACGGCAGCGATTATGATGATAATAATGATGATGATGGTGGCGGTTGTGGTGATGGTGGTTATGATTATGGTTGTGATGGTAGTGGTGATGAATGAGGATGATGATGATGTTGACAACGGCTCTGATGATGCTGCTACTGACGATAATCATCATGATGATGGTCTTTATGAACCACGTAAAACAAAATCAGACAAGACGGCGAGCACAGAAAAGCTTTACAACGACTTAACATCAAATAATCAATAATGATGCTTGTATATTTCTTATAATTGCACATAACGCTCAATTTTCAGTAGCCTCTATTAGGCAGTCGTTTAGATTATTCTGGCAGTCTAATGTGTTTGCAACATTCGTCTCTGGAACCACATCTTTGTTGCTGGGAGTCTCTGTGGCGAAGTGGTTAAGCCGTTTGACTCGTGCTCCGAAGGTTGTGGGTTCGATCCCTGGCTGCGCCCTTCGGTTTACGAGTTAAATGTTTCGGAGACTCCTGTGGGTCGTCGCTAAAAGCTACGGAGTTCGTGCGACGCTTTCCGCTCTGCGGAAAGAAACCGAGCCATATGGGATAAAACCCGATGCAATGAAGTCGAACCTGTCGACTTTTAAGCGACGACATCTTTGTTGCTTCTAAACTACTGTTCAAACTCGTTTCATGATTCACTGCCTTGCTCTTCCACTTCAGCACGTCGTCGTCGTCATCACCATAATCACCATCTGTCAACTGTCATTTAATGCCTATATAGTATCTTGCGGTGTATGGCAAGGGGTGGGGGTGTCTTGAACCTGAGGTATTAAGGCCGCCTGGCGTGTGCAGTCGCTGCAAACTGTGCAGGTTAAGGTTTTCTTTGTGCCCCTAACAGAAAAATATCTACACCTTACCGAGGATTCGAACTCGGGTCTCCCGAAAGAGAATCCGGCATTCTAGCCACTCGGCCAACCGCTTCTCCTCCTCCTCCTCATCATTTTAATGTCCATTCATTAGTTGGTATTATTTTCTCCCATCGCATGGTGTTTCTTAGTTGAAATAATCTGAGCTGTAACTTTAACATGTATCATTTGACTTATAGATGTAGTAGAAATACTAACAGTAATAATAATAATAATAGTAGCATAATAGAAGCAGCAGTAACCTTAATGATGACACAAGAGAATAACAT
>JACEFZ010025983.1:22500-34747 GCA_014155875.1 Cepaea nemoralis | reverse complement strand
TCCTCCTGCTGCCTTCTCCTCCTGCGTTCTCCTCCTCCCTCCTTCTCCCTCTTCCTCCTCCCTCCTCCTCGCCTCCTCCTCCACCCTACTCCTCCCTCTCCCCCTCCTAATCCCTCCTCCTCCCTCCTATTCCTCCCTACTCCTCCTGTCTCCTCCCTCCTCTTCCCTCCTCCACCTCCCTCTTCCTCCTCCCTCCTACATTTACCCAAGACAGACAGACAGTCAGACAGATAGTCGGGAACGGGATCTTATATGACTACTTATATAATCTTAAATGAGATGCTCTCCACCATGGGCTGGGCCGGGTCAGACAGACAGACAGATAGATAGATAGATAGACAGACAGACAGACAGACAGACAGACAGACAGACAGACAGACAGACAGACAGTCGGGAACTGGAACTTATATGACTACTTATATGAATTAAATGAGATGCTCCCCACCAGGAGTTGGCGATGCCGGGCCGGGTCAGACAGACAGACAGATAGATAGTCGGAACGGGAACTTATATGACTACTTATATGAATTAAATGAGATGCTCCCCATCAGGGTCTGGGCGAAGACGGGCCGGGTCAGACAGACAGACAGACAGATAGACAGACAGACAGACAGACAGATAGTCGGTAACGGGAACGAGAACTTATATGACTACTTATATGAATTAAATGAGATGCTCCCCACCAGAGTCTGGGCGAAGCCGGGCCGGGTCAGCTAGTATACTATATACAATAATATGCAATATATATATATATAGTGCTAGTACTGGACTGACTTTGTTTGAGGGTTAGCTTTCCCTCATACCAGTATCCTTCGCCATCAGGCGAACCTTCTCCAACTTGACGTACTTATAATTGACGTCCCCAAATGAAGGACGAGAAGTCAAGATCTAAATCCAGCTAACCGGTGTGTGGAACGATCTTACTAAGTCGCGGCCAGAAGAGAATGTTTCAGCGCGTTAAACCGTCATATCATCATCATGATGTGCCAGGTGTCGGCGGTTATGTTTCGCCATCTCACACGATCACCACACCAGTGTGTTTTGGTCTCCAGAATGTCATGTGGCTAAGCCATCTATATATTTACCTCCCTGCTCCCCTCGCCCCCCCCCCCCCTTCTTGCCAGTTGTCAACAAGATCTCTAGTACATTTCTTCTCATTGTTAGTTAGTTGCATATCCTTAACAGGACGTACGAGCCAACTCAGGCATTTGTTGGCTGTCTATGATTCCTGGGCAAGTTTACGTTCGGTAGTTTGTCATTGTTTTCTTCTCATAACGTGAAAAAAAAAAAATCATGGCGGTCTACGTCTAATTACTTTAACCAGGTTACATTTTTCGTTTGTTTCTTGCAGGACTTGCTCATTAAATCTTCATAAGATAAAAATTAATACTTAAATGAACAGTTTCCTGGATACAAGTTTAAGTGTTACACACTCTCATTGGACAATTAGAAACATTGAACCAAGGGATTAAATATCATGTTTAAAAAAACATGTCATTCATCTCATCAGGTTCCTCTTGTACCTTGCAGTGTCGAGGTGAAGTATAAACAGCGGGAGAGTGTCCTTGTATAGGTTTCATATCATGTCATCATAGCATGCCATTAATAACAAGAAACAAAGTCCCTGCCGTGGGTTAGGCCGACACATTGTGTAGGTCGGAGAGCATGGAAGGACAGGTGGTCAGTCTTTCCAACCAGAAGCTGACATCGAACCCTCGTCCGACAGGGCTCAAGCTATTATCAACGCAACGTCTTAACCATTACACAAGCGCACCTGTTAGCACATGGCTGTGCTAATTGTTTAATGTTCAGAAGGGATTTAACTCGTGTTCACTGACAGCTAAGACATCATCAATGATGTCTTTCTCCGAAAACAAGACCTGGTCTTTTATTAATTTTAGCTTCAAAAAATGCACTAGTGCTTATTTTCGGTGGATGGGGATGTATTATTATTGTTTTTTGTTTTTTAATCAGATACAAAAATCTACGTTTATTCACGTACAACATCTACATTTATTCATATACAGTTATGCCATCTTCTTCTGAAACATCGTATTATCTCTTCAAATCCCGAATTCCGTCTGATCAATTGTCGTTTGAAATCCTAGGCCCATCAACACTGCATTTTCATCCATGCAATCATGTTGGAGCGTTAGTATTTAGAAAAATCGATGCCATCAACTAAGTACTTGAATGCAAGTGCACGTTTAATAACATCATTTTAGCTGACGATCTTAACTAGGGCTTATTTTAGGGGTAGGTCTTATATTAAAAGCATACTGTGTTCTTAAACATCCGGTGTGCTGATGTTAAGGTAAGGGGTTCAACTCCGACACTGGACAGTTGGAATAAAATGTTGGCCTCTTGTCCTTGAAATGGGGACGCAAATTATAAGTACCTATGAAGTCGGAGTGGGTTCGCCTGATGGCGAGGGACACTGTTAATATGGAAAGATAATCCACACAGAAACATCTACCACATGTATGGACTACGCTTGAGTTCAAATCCAGAGAAAAACAACCAAGCACAAAACGAAAAAAAAAAAGAAATGTAAACTCAAACATGGAGATATTGGTCTGGTGAAGAGCTGTCATTCTTCCTTGGCACTGCATGTTGATGATGCCCACCTCACTGAGCCTTGGCACTGCATGTTGATGATGCCCACCTCACTGAGCCTTGGCACTGCATGTTGATGATGCCCACCTCACTGAGCCTTGGCCCTGCATGTTGATGATGCCCACCTCACTGAGCCTTGGCCCTGTATGTTGATGATGCCCACCTCACTGAGCCTTGGCCCTGCATGTTGATGATGCCCACCTCACTGAGCCTTGGCCCTGTATGTGATGATGCCCACCTCACTGAGCCTTGGCCCTGCATGTTGATGATGCCCACCTCACTGAGCCTTGGCCCTGCATGTTGATGATGCCCACCTCACTGAGCCTTGGCCCTGTATGTTGATGATGCCCACCTCACTGAGCCTTGGCACTGCATGTTGATGATGCCCACCTCACTGAGCCTTGGCCCTGTATGTTGATGATGCCCACCTCACTGAGCCTTGGCCCTGTATGTTGATGATGCCCACCTCACTGAGCCTTGGCACTGTATGTTGATGATGCCCACCTCACTGAGCCTTGGCCCTGTATGTTGATGATGCCCACCTCACTGAGCCTTGGCCCTGTATGTTGATGATGCCCACCTCACTGAGCCTTGGCCCTGTATGTTGATGATGCCCACCTCACTGAGCTGGAAGAGTTAGATCTGGCAGATTCAGTAGCATGCTAAGATCCAATCCTCCAACGCAGAGAGACAGGCTGGTGTCCCATGTTCGTATCTCGTAGACTGCTTTGCTATCAACTGCGGACATCAATTACCAGTACATGAGATGTCAGAGAGGGTTCGCTTGATGGCGTGGACACTGATACTAGGGGAAGCTAACGCGTCTCATTCTGTAAACGTTTTGATAACAGGGAATTTACCCACAGTTGAACAATGACTACAGTTACACTAAGTTGCGTTTTTAGAATTTGTTATTATTTCTACGAAAAAGAAGTAACATTACTGTTAGGTTTAATATATAAACTGCCGACTATCCAGGTCAAAATCTAATAACCAACCCTACAGATAACTGAAAGAGAGATGTGTTTCAAGGAGGGGTATTTATCAAAAAGCCAGTTAATGAAAAGAAATAACAGTTTCAAAGTTGTGAATCTAAGAACCGAACAACACACCCTTCAAATAATTGAAAGCAACAACAGTTTCAGAGTTGTGAATCTAACAACCGAACAATAAACCCTTCACATAATTGAAAGTAACAACAGTTTCAAAGTTGTTAATCTAAGAACCGAACAACAAACAATTCAACTGTTTCAAAGTTGGATTACATCATTTGTATGAATCCCACTTCACAGCTTGCTATAAAGACTGAGCGACAAATAAAAGATATATGTAGTAACCTTGGTGATACAATGCACTTGAGAGCCCTAAAAGTAAGACAGATGTATTTAAATCTTCAATAACAGAATATGCCGGCATACAAAGCATAACTATACATGAACAATATAATCTTTAGCTTTATACCTAGAACAAAACGATAGAAAACACTAAGCATTTGTCTAAGAATTTGCTATAAAGCCTGAGTGACAAATAAATGATAAATGTAACCTATACAATACAATGAACTTGCTAGCGCTACAACTAAGAGAGATGTATTTAAATCTTCAGTAAAAGACCTGTCTACAAAATTTAACAAAACATGAACAATATAATCCTCAGCTTTATATCTAGAATAAAACAATAGTAAACGCTAAGCATTTATCTAAGTAAGAGTGCATGGTATCTAAGTGTTAAGTACGTATGGAATGGTGCCTCAAGAGACAATTCATTTTATGCACAAATCTGTGGCACCAGGCACTGAGATAACCACACGCCCCCTATGTCTATAGCGGAGGGAGGGGAGAAGTAAGCATGTATGTATGTGTACTCGCAGATATCAGGGATAGAGTTGCAAAACTAAGAAGAGTTGTCGTACTTACAGTGAAAACAGACCACAACGTGCTGTGGAATCTGATACCCCAAGCATTAGAGGCGTAGTGACAGGTCGCCCTCTCTTGGGTATAGACAGTCAGGTATAGTTGATGATTGGTCAATGGCGATATGGAGGAGATAGTGGAACGATATATGTGTGATTGTACATTCTCGATAGGGACTGCGGCTCGTGCACGTAGTCAGTCTTTGGGGTATGCATGGCTTGTTCTAGGTTTACAATGACTGATTGTAGCAGAGATGGGAGGAGTTTGATAGAATTATTAGTTATCATTATTTGTCTTTTAGATTTGTTTGTACAGAATTCGCAGAAATCCCCACCTCCCCCGTGCTGTAGCTTGTTACTTGTTTCAGTCTGTCATTATTGTATATAATTGACCGTTACACTCTGACTGGATAATTGGTATATGTTGACATCTGAGCATGTTAACATCTGAGAGAGAGAAAGAGAGACACAGAGAGAGAGAGGAAGAGAGAGAGAGAGAGAGAGAGCTCACGAGAGAGAGAGAGAGAGAGAGAGAGAGTGAGTGAGAGAGAGAGGAGGGTCAGAAATACAGACACGCAGATAGATAGACAGACAGACAGATCGGCGGACGGACGAAAGGACGGACAGACAGAGAGACATAAATAAATCCAGAAATAAATCAGGGACAATCTTGTCATCATTTACCAGTGAACATATACTATATAACGCATTCACACACTCACACGTGCACACTCACCTGTCGATATCAGATCAGGGTTGTTGAGGAGTTGTGTTCAGCTGGAGTCATGTGACCACGGGTGTGACGTATCCCGGTGGTCATTGCTGTTTTCAGACAGTGGAGAATACTTCTACCTCATGTCCATTTACTTGCTGGCAACAATCAACGTCGCATGTGAAGCTGAAATCGCATGTATACAAAAACACGTATAAATCAATGTTTGGCGATTAGCAGCATTTTTAATATTACTGTATGCAAGGAAATTAGTTTAACTTCACTAAGGGTGTATTTTTAATGACTGCAGTGTTTGAAAATATTGTCGATCTAAGATTTGCATTTACCTATCACGCACAGTCATTAAAAATACACGCTATATATGCAACCTAGTTATTATCACTAATGAATGTATAGTTGTATGTCCTGTAAAGGACTTTGCAATCAACTCCGGCCTGTTTGTGATTTACTAGGTAATGTTAGTTCAGTAGTTTATCATTTCTTTTCAAACGACAGACACCTTATACCATCTAAATCAACGCAAAGCGGCTGCTTCATAATAGCCAGCAGCTAATTTCGAATCGTTTTACCACGACGGGGAATTGTAAAACTGTTCGTCTGACTATTCCGTATGCTACATAGAGAGTTTTTTACAAATGTATGTACAATACCGATCAACATATGAACTAACTGTTAATATACCGATCAACATATGAACTAACTGTTAATATACCAATCAACATATAAACTAAACTGCTAATACAACCTGTATCAATATAAAAAACTAATAACTTGTTAGATATACCGGATCACAACATATAAACTAATTGTTAATACACCGATCAACATACGAACTAACAAACTAACTGTTAATATACCGATCAACATGACAACTAACTGTTAATATACCGATCAACATGACAACTAACTGTTAATATACCGATCAACATGACAACTAACTGTTAATATACCGATCAACATGACAACTAACTGTTAATATAAGCCGATCAACAATGAACACATAACTGTATAATATAACCGGATCAAACATATAAACTAATTGTTAATAGCACCGATCAACATACGAACTAACAAACGCAACTGTTAATAATCCCGAATCAACATGACAACTAACTGTTAATATCCAAATCAACATTGACTAACGAACTGTTAATATACCGATCAACATATAAACTAACTGTTGATACTGATCAACATAAAAACTAATTGTTAATACACCGATCAACATACGAACTAACAAACTAACTGTTAATATACCGATCCACATACAAACTAACTGTTAATATACCGATCAACATGACAACTAATTGTTAATATACCGATCAACATGACAATTTACTGTTAATATACCGATCAACATAAAAACTAACTGATTATACACCGACCAACATATAAACTAACTGTTAATACACCGACCAACATATAAACTAACTGTTAATACACCGACCATATATAAACTAACTCTTAATACACCGACCAACATATAAACTACTTGTTAATCTCATCTTGCTCAGATCTGACTCAGAATATACTCAACGTTCCTTAGGGTGACTCCACTGATTGATGGTAGTACATAGCATGACGATGTACACACGTGCAGAAGTGAGTATTGTGTGCCAGCGATGTTGAGATATAATACTGCGTACGAGAATAGGTCAATGTGGAAAGTTGTACCAATGTAGAACTTCTGGGATAACTAAACAAATTCCAGGGAACTAAGAGGTGGGGAAAGGGAGCTGGCACTGCATAGGACACACAGTGAGAATACCCGAGGACAGTAAACTAGACCCTCTTTTGTCTGGAACCCACATGGGAAATGAAATAGCAAGATACCGAAACACACACGGAGGAGAGAATCACAGAGAGAGATGAATAATATGGGTGGGCATGGAGAGAGCTGCCGGAGATGTTAAAAGATAGGACAGCAGTTGAGTGTCTATGCTCCAATTGGAGATAAAGGAAGAAGAAGAAGAAGAAGAAGAAGAAGAAGAAGAAGAAGAAGAAGAAGAAGAAGAAGAAGAAGAAGAAGAAGAAAAAGACGAACAAGAAGAAGGACGAGGACGAGGAGGAGGAGATGAGGAAGGAGGAGGAGGAGGAGGAGAAGAAGAAGAAGAAGAAGAAGAAGAAGAAGAAGAAGAAGAAGAAGACGAAGAAGAACAAGAAGAAGAAGAAGAAGGAGGAGAAGAAGAAGAAGAAGAAGAAGAAGAAGAAGAAGAAGAAGAAGAAGAAGAAGAAAACAACAACAATAACAACATCAGCAACAACAACAGCAACAATGGTATGACGCTGAAGTGGGTGATAGTGTACAGTCAGTCACCCCGTATGCTGGACGGATCTTTCAGTCTACAACTGTGAATGTTAAATCGACAGCTACAAACTATCTTCTTCTTCTTCTTCAGCATTCCGAGCCATTGAGGTTCTTTGCTGCAAATACAATCTGTCTCCATTCGTCTCTCTGGTGGACCTTCTCTTGCCAGTCGTTGATTCCAAGTGCTTGTAGGTCTGTATGTATATTATCTCTCCACCGCCTTCTTGGTCTACCTCGGGGTCTACGGTCATTTATTTCCTGAGTGTAAGCGAGTTTTGTTTCCCTATTATCTTCCATTCTTTCTATATGCCCCAGCCATTGTAGTCTATTAGCCTTCATGATACCAGTGATTAGCGGGGACTTAAACAAATCATAAATGTCTTTGTTACTTCTTCTTTTCCACTCTCCACTTTGTGTATCCCTAATGGGTCCAAAGATGCGTCTTAAAATTTTGTTCTCAAAGGTTTGTAACAAGGCTTCGTCTCCTTTCGTTGTACTCCAGGTTTCAGAGCCATACAGCACAACTGGTCTGATCAGTGTTTTGTATATTGTGATTTTGGTGTTACGAGATAGCACCTTTGATTTTAGTAGATGTTGTAGTGCATAGTATATCTTATTTCCAGAGTTGATTCTAGTTTGTATTTCTTCCCTTATGATGTTGGAGCAGTTGAAGATTGTACCCAGGTATTTGTATGTTTCCGTTCTTTTAATGGTCATATTATCTATTTGTATGTGGCCAGAGTTTTTAGCCATTCCGTCTCTTGAAATTACCATATATTCTGTCTTATCTTGGTTGATAACCAGCCCCATCTGTTGGGCTTTTTCCTTTAAGTGAGTCAATATTTCTAATGTCTTTTGTTCACTTTGCCCTATAATATCTATATCATCTGCATAATCAAGCAGCTTGGATGTTCCTCCAATATCACATTCCTCCTTTACCTTCCTTACAACTTTCTCCAGAGCCAGATTGAAGAGTAGCGGCGATAGTGCATCACCCTGTTTCAAGCCAGATGTTATTTGGAAGGGGTCTGATTTCCTGCCTTTATACTATATCGACGAATATTTGATTGAATGTCCACGACCAGATCAACTAATAGTGGGACAAGGGAAATAGAATTAGATTTATCTGGGAAGGTTAACCCGGTCAACAAATGCCCGCAGAAGTCGGATGTGTCGGCCTAACGGCACAGGAACGCAGCTCTGCTGTAAACAGGCACAACGCAATCATGTCCGAAAAAAAGAACTCCGGATGAACGCAGAAGAAGAAGAATTATATTTATTACTATGAACTTATGGAGCCGCGGTAGAGCAGTGTTTAAATGCTTGCCTTCCGGGACAATTCTGGCTTCCCGCAAGCATTTTTCGGGGCAATAACTATTTAATAAAAAACCGGGATTGTCCCTGAAAACCGGAACGTATAGCAACCCAACATCTAATCTCTAATGGTATGTCTTAACACTTACTTACCAGACTACCCAGATCAGTTTGTCTTGTTAGTGTCAATACTGTCGTATTAGACCCACCCACATGAATCTTCAAATAGTGCAGACATGAATCCGCACAGCACGACCGTGTGTAGACAAACTACACACTACATATGTCTTCCAGGCTATAATTTGACTATGTTCCCGTCCAAACTCCAAGTAGCCACGTCCGCTTGCATTCAAACTTTCCCTCCCTTTTCATACTAGCGATGATAGTTCTCACGTCGTTTCCGGTCTTCATTCCTTCTGTATCCCATTTACTGCTGCGCACATCAGTGGTTCTCAAATTGTACACTGCAACGGTTGTAACCTCAGGAGTGAAGTGATTAGTGAGGACCGTTATCACCGCACTCCGGACAGGTTCATAGATGGTCCTGTCTCCTCCCTAACATATCAGTTCTGTGTTGGTTAATCCAATGTCTTGTGTTCATGACAAAATGTTTGTGTCTGGTTGGCTCCCCGTGTACTTCCACCTCCCTCACTCTGGACAAAGAAGCAGATTCTTAAGTGTCCTTTAAGTCATCGGTTCTCCTTGCCTCTCTTATGGCGTTATTAATGTCGGCCACATCCATTGCCCTTCTCGTGTCAATCACCGCTAACCGATCTGTGTAAAGGTTAAAACAATCGCGGATTTACTGATGACTAAATATATCATGTTCCAGGCAGTTGTGGCCTTAACACGTTATAACCTAAAATGTTGAATTTTATTGTTGTTATATTTGTTGGTGTTGTTCATCCTGGCGCTGATGAGTTGTCCACTCATGACAATATTATTAATTTAAGATAATAAACGGTTGGGTTCAATCATTATCACTACAACACCAAGAGCCATCTTTGCATCGTAGGTCTGCGGTAACGGGCCTTAACCCTCTGCCCCGCGTTTTCACTGTGCACACACAATAGCTACCTCACTTTATCTCTCGATCTTGTTCATGTCTTACTCTTTCATGAGAAGCTTTCCGATCACTATTACCTCCGTCCCATCATTTAACCGGTGTAATAGTAGCGTGCCGGCTCCATGCCGAAGGTGTTACTGACGTTGTTCGTAATCCCGCATACTGCGTTCGAAACACAGCTGCGGGTGATCTGGCAGCAGACCGTCTTGCGGTTTACTTTTTAACGAAATGCTATGGGTACCGGTCGTTCACTAAGCAATGGCAAACTACTGAAATAAACGTGACAAGAGATCACAAACAACATATAAATGCTGGGGTTGACTGCGATGTCCTGTACAAGACATGCAACTAACTTATTTTTTTTTTTAGTGCTAGCGTCGTGGCTAGAACGCCTGCCTACCGGCATATTGTTGTTGTGTGAGAATCCCAGTCGATTGCTACATGGTAGATAAAGTGACGAAGGGCAAGGGGGACACCGCCGTTATAAATCCGTAGTTCATTATGATTCGACAACTCACAGAATTTAGGATGGACGGCGTAAATAGCTCCTGCATATTAATAGCCTCGCACGGTAGGTACATTCGCGTGTATCAATCAGGTGACTTCTGAGGAGGCGCGGCAGGGCAGTCGCTAGATGTCGGATAGATGGTCATGAGTTTGAATTCACATCGATACGGATTTTAAAAATTGATCAAGGCTACCAGGCTGATACAGAAATTGTTGAAGTGCTACATAGCACCTGCACTTTTATATGGATGTGAGGCGTGGACAATGAGCAGACAAGCTGAAAAACATGTGATGGCTGTGGAAATGTAGCTTTTGAGGAAAATGCAAAAGATACCATGGACGGATAGAAAAACCAATGAACAAGTCCTTCAAGAAACAAATGAAGATCGTAAACTGATTAGAGACATTAGATGTAGACAGTCAACATTTGTTGGGCATGTTATGAGAAGAAATGAATTGGAGAACTTGGTGACAACTGGCAAGATCGAAGGGAGGAGACCAAAGGAAAGACCAAGAATTAAATACCTGGATGGCTTGGCCACGAGGCATGGTCGAGACAGAAACAAGGAGCTGATCCACAACTCTGGTGATCGAGCGAGATGGCAGAACATGACCGCCCACGCTTATGGCATGGCACATTATGAATGAATGAATGATACAGAAATTGGTATCATGGAATTTTCTGAGAAGCCAAAGCGGCATTAACCACATAACTCATCGTGTGTCGTTTCATCTATTTAATTATGGTGTTAACACCACATGGTGGATACGCCTCAATGCGTGCAAGACAGATTCATTGCTTCTTTTTTTTTTTTTTGGTGACTTCTTGCCGTCAGTAACTATGGAGGATATTATCACCACTGAAAGGAATACAGATTGAGAACCACTGCTGTAGAGAGTTGGTCTGTCTCTACTACAAGTGGGATATTTGACATCAGTATGCACGGTCTCAGTTAGAAAACCAGATGGTCTTATCACTTTGTCACGTCCACGGGTAAAATGGATCTTGCCTTGTCTGGCAGGCGAGGAATGAAAATAGGAGAGGGGAATGGAACAGGTCATATGTTCCCAAAGTGTCATTGGTAAGCATTTGTGAAATCATTGGTTTGCAACAAACATCTGAAGATCGTGTACTTTTTCATTTCGCACCATCACCATGTGCCATGGTGAACAGGCAGGCGATCATGTCCCGCCACAAACATCTGTCCTCCGTGTTCTTGATAAGTTCGATCACTGATCGTCTTCCTTGCTTCTCTGCCAGTCAAAACATCATTTTATGCATCTGTCGAAGTCTGTCTCGAATGCCATCAATCTTCCCGGGCTCTGTCTCGAATTCCCTCCATCTTCCAGGTCTCTGTCTCTAATGCCCTCAAGCTCCCCGGCCTCTGTCTCGGATGTCCTCAATCTCCCCACCCTCTGCCTCGAATTCCCTCAATCTCCCAGATTATCACAGCTTTCTCTAACCCCCCTGGTCTAACAGTACGATCCACACACATACAGACACACACAAACGACGAGTATCTTGTCATAGTGTCTCTGTAGCATGGTTTCTGGCAGAATTGAGATATTCGTCTTCTTAACCAGCGGGGACCTGGTTTCGTTTCAGGAACCACATCTCTGTTGCTTCCAAGTTCATCCTAATGTGTTCATTTACATCCCAAGATTCACTGCCATACAGCAAAACAGGTTCTATATAGCATTTTAGCACTCATCTATCGAGCGTAAAATATATGAGCTAGCAGTAAATACCTAATACGCTACAAAGTATGAGAAACGGTCTTTTAGGTTACA
>JACEFZ010025983.1:0-20000 GCA_014155875.1 Cepaea nemoralis | reverse complement strand
GTGTGTGTGTGAATGTATGTGTATATATGTATATAGTAGCAGTATGTATACAACACACACACGGTCATTTACAATGTGTCTGCCTTTATAACTAACTTCGCTGTACTCTACAATTGTGCAAAAAGCACACAACACATGCGTGTGGCTGACACGTATAAGCTAAGTGGGTCAGACCTCTGACCCCAATGACTAAACTCACACAGCGCCAGTCATCACATTTAAGAACTTGTCACAACACTCGGCTGTGAGTTTATGCAAACGTGTGTACAAGTACAATACACTTTTGTGCGGGCTATGCAATGATCGCTGCAGTCTCTACACTCAGGAATTCTTTAACCATGCTTGAGACACTTTAAAATGAAGACACTGTGTTATATCAGAATTATAATTCATGAATGTATTGTGTGGCGCTCAAAGAAGTAGAGACTAAAGGACGCACTAGATAAAAAGTGAAAGCTACAGCCATTGACCACAAAGGGTTTCCCCACTGATATTTCTGTGTGTCAGAGCTAGCTTTAAAATACATGTCAACACTGGAGATTTTACCCACCACCACTATCTAGGTTTCTATACTATCAAAAACTTATTCAACAATTTTGATGTGGTTATCCTTCATAGGACAACAATAAATGAAAAAATCTTTCATACAATCACCCTAAGTGAACAGATCTCTTACACAATAAATCTAAGTAAATAAATCTTTTAAACAATTGTCCTCAGTTAACAAATCTTTCACAGTAACCCTTAGTGAACATATCCTTCACCTGTTGATAAAGGGTTACAGCATGACAGATTTGTTCACACACGGTGAAGGCTTGACATATGTGTTCATATATGATTATAGCATGACCGTCTTGTTCACATAGCGTTACATTATGATAGATTTGTTCACATAGGGTTACAGTATGAACGATTTATTTACATTGGGGTACAGTATGAAATATTTTTTTTTCACATTGGGTTACAGTATGATCGATTTGTTCACATTTAGTTACGTCATGAAAGATTTGTTAACATTGGGTTACAGTATGAAAGATGTGTCCACATTGGATACAGTATGAAAGATTTGTTAACATTGAGTTACAGTATGAAAGATTTGTTCATATTGGATACAGTATGAAAGATTTGTTAACATTGGGTTACAGTATGAAAGATTTGTTCATATTGGATACAGTATGAAAGATGTGTTCACATTATATACAGTATGAAAGATTTGTTCACATTGAGTTTCAGTATGAACGATTTGTTCACATTGGATACAGTATGAAAGATTTGTTAACATTGTGTTACAGTATGAAAGATTTGTTTACATTGTGTTAAAGTATGAAAGATTTGTTACATTGGATAGAATATGAGAGATTTGTTCACATAGGGTTACAGTATGAAAGATTTGTTCAAATTGGATACAGTATGAACGATTTGTTTACATTGTGTTAAAGTATGAAAGATTTGTTACATTGGATAGAATATGAGAGATTTGTTTACATTGGATACAGTATGAACGATTTGTTCACATAGGGTTGCAGTATGAAAGATTTGTTTACATTGTGTTAAAGTATGAAAGATTTGTTACATTGGATAGAATATGAGAGATTTGTTCACATAGGGTTACAGTATGAAAGATTTGTTCAAATTGGATACAGTATGAACGATTTGTTCACATTGGATAGAATATGAGAGATTTGTTCACATTGTTTACTGTATGAAAGATTTGATCACATTGGATAGAATATGAGAGATTTGTTCACATTGGATAGAATATGAGAGATTTGTTCACATTGGATACTATATGAAAGATTTGATCACATTGGATACGGCATGACAGATGTGTTCACATTGTGTTACAGTATGAAAGATTTGTTTACATTGAATAGAAGATGAGAGATTTGTTCACATCTGTATGACAGATTTGTTTACATTGAATGCGGCATAACAGATGTGTTCACATTGCATAAGGTATGACAGATTTGTTTACATTGGGTTATAGTATGAAATATTTGTTCACATTAGATACACTGTGTATGATGTGTTCACATTGGGTTACAGTATGAAAGTTGTGTTCACGTTGGGTTACGTATGAAAGGTATATTATTCACATTGGGTTACAGTATGAAAGATATATTTACATTGGGTTACAGTATGAAAGATGTCTAGACATTGGGTTACAGTATGAAATATATAGTCACATTGGGTTACAATATGAAATATATATTCACATTGGGTTACAGTATGAAAGATGAGTTGTCATTGGGTTACAGTATGAAATATATATTCACATTCGGTTGCAATATGAAATATACATTCACGTTGGGTTACATTATTAAATATGTGTTCACATTGGGTTACAATATGAAATATGTGTTCACATTGGGTTACAGTATAAAATATGTGTTCACATTGGGTTACAGTATTAAATATATATTCACATTGGGTTACAGTATAAAATATGTGTTCACATTGGGTTACAGTATAAAATATGTGTTCACATTGGGTTACAGTATATAATATGTGTTCACATTGGGTTACAGTATGAAATATGTGTTCACATTGGGTTACAGCATGACATATGTGTTCACATTGGGTTACAGTATGAAATATGTGTTCACATTGGGTTACAGTATAAAATATGCGTTCACATTGGGTTACAGTATAAAATATGTGTTCACATTGGGTTACAGTATGAAATATGTGTTCATATTGGGTTACAGTATGAAATATATATTCACACTTGGTTACAGAATGCAAGATTTGTTCATATAGATTTACATTATGGATTATCTGCTCGCCTAGGGTTATACTATGAATGATTTATTCTCTTAAGGTTATTTTACGAAATATTTATTTACTTTGGGTTATAGTATGAGAGATTTGTTAACTTAGGGATTATTTTAAGAAAGATTAGTTTATTTTGGGTTATACTATGAAAGATTTGTTTACTTGGACTTCCGGTCACGAACATGGAGGATAGGCGGTGAAGCGGTTAAGGCCTCTGGGTTGTTTATGCTCGTGGCTATGATTGCATTCGCATTTGCCTCATGTTGGACTGGTAGTTTATGGTTCCGTCGCCCGGCTACTGAGTTGAATGCGTGGCGCGACGCTGTGAGCTGTGAATTTCGTGTGAAATACTTTTTAATTTGCCCGAGTTTGTGGAGCGTGAACTACATGTTCAGAGCAATTGCAGCTGGCTATGTCCCAGAATTGACCGCTTTTTGTGCCTTATGCAGAAATGTGTGGCTGCTGTTCTTCTGGTTGACTGCCGCTTCCTTTGACAATGAACTGTGTTTCGTGTAGGACTGTTGCTTTGGCATTCTGGAGACGGCATTATGAATAGTGAAATGTTTTCTACATCTGTCCGAGGTGTTGTGGCGTGAACTGCATGCTCGGAAAATGGCGTAGCCGGCTAGAAAACATCTAGAAACGGAACAACAACATCTAGAAATATCTGCATGCATGGCGGCTGGTTGTGATGCAGAATTGACCTTTTTTTTTCTTTTTTGGCATTGTTTTCTAATGACTGCCGTTTCCATCGATGATGGACTATATTTTAGTAGAGGACTTTTGTGTTGGCATTCTGGCAACGGCATTATGAACAGTTAAATAGTTTTTTGTTTTTGTTTTACATGTGTTCGAGGTTGTTTTGTTGCGTGAACTACATTTCGGAGAAAAAAATGGCGTGGCTGGCTAGAAAACATCTAGAAACGGAACACCAACGTTTAGAAACATAGAGACTTTGTAGGTGAACATCCGGTTGGGAAAGTGATTGCCACTTCCAACAAGTATGAATGGTATGTTTCGGCCAACTTGGAAACCCACGTGATCAGTTTCCGCCAACGGGGATTTCGAATTCGGCGAGGTGTTCCATATATGGGATTTTCCGGAAGATTATTGATTCGAAAGAAACCGTCGTACACAGAAGAGCTCTCAATTAAACGAACCCGAAGTTTAACGAACAATTAGGGGAGTTCGTGACCTTTACAGTGATGTATGAAACACGCGGATCGCGCGTCGGCGAGATATCGTTGCTATGGTTTGAAAAAACGTCAATTTCATTGCAATTTTCAATAAGTAGACTATTCTACACCTAATGTGGGTTCAATAAAATATGAATATTGCATTAAAATAACAGTTTTTTACAGAAAAAACAAGTACCGAATCTGTGATAGAAGAAGAATGCTAAGGTTTTTAAAAATGAAACTATTCCAAAAATTGTCAAACTGACCAAAAATCGATATTTTTTTAGGTTATGCAAACGTTATATGTGTTTTTCAGCTGATATGCTAACAATCCTAGCTTGGAACCTTCATGTTGCCACTGGAAAATATGCAAGCTATAAGCATTCTGACTTTTGTTGTTCTGTCTATTCTAATCCATACAGGTTTTAATTGCTTTATTTTTTGCAGGTCTAATATTTCTCTGTTAATTTCCGTCATCACATCTCCATTTGTCCGTCAGCTGAAAACATAGATATTCAAAACTATAAACTATTCACTTTCTATAATACCTGCACGCTGATAACTATATCTATGGCAATATTTGTTCCATAGGTTGTCATTTTGGTTTTTTGTTGCACTAAGTTATGAACTGTGTTCTTTCCGTTGTTGTCGCGCCTAACTTACAGGATATAAATTATTTTGAATACTAGATTATTACAGAGACTCGAACACACGGCAGACGCAATGGGTTGCTGGTGGGTCTGGCGGATGACATTCTGACCCCTAGGTCACCAGCTATTTTGATCTCAGTAGTGAATGAGCCAAAACTCCCCCTTGTCGACGCACCAACAACGTAGTGTCATGGTTTAATACTTACGCAGGGTCAAGGACAGAGATCCTATTCCACACGTAGATATGAAATACGTTCAGATATCCAGCGAATATCGTTCAACAATCAATGTTTGCTAACTGCAATCAACCACCAGATACGAACAATTAACTACTTCAAATAGCTCTCTCCAAAGATGAGTGGGTCAAAGTTGATCTGTCCCTCTCACTCCGAACAATGATAACAGCGCGAATGACACTGATAACTCTAGCTTGAGGCATGTGTTAATTCAAGATTGCTTTATACTGACTAGTAAGACACGACAGATTAGATAGATGTAGAGTGCGCAGATACAGGAAACTTAAAAGATGTCTAATCACGAATGAGTTATTGCTTATGCGACGTTCTTTATCGTGGAGTTGTCTGTAAGCAAGATCATTTATATAGCGTGTATATTTAATGACTATGCAGTGTTTGAAAATATTGCTGGTCCAAGTTTTGTATTCACCCTCTGTAAACTTCATGCAACGTAATACAAAACTTGGACTGGCAATATTTTGAAACACTGCAGTCATTAAAAATACACCCTATTTCTAAGTAAGTAAGTAAAGGATCAATTTTCACGCCTTAAGGAGCAATGGGGATATGGTGCTTGACCCATACTTGTATAGACCAATCAGCAATCGGTGGATGATGTGGTCAGTATCACACCGGCCGCCTTTACTTTCCAAGACATTGTCTGGTACACATTTTAGACTGGGTAGATATGCCTCCGGATCTGTTTTCCCTGTATAGAGATATGTCTCCGGATCTGTTTTCCCTGTATAGAGATATGTCTCCGGATCTGTTTTCTCTGTATAGAGACATGTCTCCGGATCTGTTTTCCCTGTATAGAGACATGTCTCCGAATCTGTTTTCCCTGTATAGAGACATGTCTCCGGATCTGTTTTCCCTGTATAGAGACATGTCTCCGGATCTGTTTTCCAGCTATATAGATATGTCTCCGGATCTGTTTTCCCGCTATATAGATATGTCTCCGGATCTGTTTTCCCGCTATATAGATATGTCTCCGGATCTGTTTTCCCTGTATAGAGACATGTCTCCGGATCTGTTTTCCCGCTATATAGATATGTCTCCGGATCTGTTTTCCCTGTATAGAGACATGTCTCCGGATCTGTTTTCCCGCTATATAGATATGTCTCCGGATCTGTTTTCCCGCTATATAGATATGTCTCCGGATCTGTTTTCCCGCTATATAGACATGTCTCCGGATCTGTTTTCCCGCTATATAGACATGTCTCCGGATCTGTTTTCCCGCTATATAGATATGTCTCCGGATCTGTTTTCCCGCTATATAGATATGTCTCCGGATCTGTTTTCCCTTATAGAGACATGTCTCCGGATCTGCTTTCCCGCTATCTAGATATGTCTCCGGATCTGTTTTCCCGCTATATAGATATGTCTCCGGATCTGTTTTCCCGCTATATAGACATGTCTCCGGATCTGTTTTCCCGCTATATAGACATGCCTCCGGATCTGTTTTCCGTGTATAGAGACATGTCTCCGGATCTGTTTTCCCGCTATATAGACATGTTTCCGGATCTGTTTTCCCTATATAGAGACATGTCTCCGGATCTGTTTTCCCTGCATAGAGACATGTCTCCGGATCTGTTTTCCCTGTATAGAGATATGTCTCCGGATCTGTTTTCCAGCTATATAGATATGTCTCCGGATCTGTTTTCCCGCTATATAGATATGTCTCCGGATCTGTTTTCCCGCTATATAGACATGTCTCCGGATCTGTTTTCCCTGTATAGAGATATGTCTCCGGATCGTTTTCCCTGTATAGAGATATGTCTCCGGATCTGTTTTCCCTGTATAGAGATATGTCTCCGGATCTGTTTTCCCTGTATAGTGAAAATATTTTCAGAAATGTACAAGATATGAAAGGAATCATCAATGGAGGAAGAAACATTAATAACATTAGTTATGCAGATGACACAGTATTGATTGCAGACAATGCGCAGGATCTGCAACAATTAGTAGATGCGGTTGTTGCACACAGTGAGCAACTGGGGTTAGAATTAAATTGTAAAAAGACACAGATTATGGTCACCACTAGGAAGAACGAAATACCACAATGTAATATACAAGTAAATGGGAATATTCTGTTTCCGGATCCGGTCAGGGGTATGCACTACTGACGAGCTCAAATGAGGGCGAAACTCGAGTATAGTGCTTCCATATTGACGTGGATAGGCCTTAGGTTCATACCAGAATGCGATCGGCGTTGCCAGTAGTGGGTTGTGCTCAATGTTTAAATTTCAAATCTCGAAACAACCACATAACCAATTGATTACTGCTCACTGGATTTAGGAGGCCTGGTGTTCCTTGTCAGTGAGAAGTCCTGATCGTTCGGGTCCCATCGATTGACGGACGTCGGTCGCGGCGATTGGGCAATCTTGAGCATAGCCTACGATGGGTAGCGTTGTGATGTTCTGTTGTGATAATTTGGTGTGTCCAGTGTGTGCCGCGTGGTTACACACCCGCTTCACACGCGTGATCCGGGACTGTTTCCGGATCCGGTCAGGGATATGCACTACTGACGAGCTCAAATGAGGGCGAAACTCGAGTATAGTGCTTCCATATTGACGTGGATAGGCCTTAGGTTCATACCAGAATGCGATCGGCGTTGCCAGTAGTGGGTTGTGCTCAATATTTAAATTTCAAATCCCGAAACAACCACATAATCAATTGATTATTGCTCACTGGATTTAGGAGGCCTGGTGTTCCTTGCCAGTGAGAAGTCCTGATCGTTCGGGTCCCATCGATTGACGGACGTCGGTCACGGCGATTGGGCAATCTTGAGCATAGCCTACGATGGGTAGCGTTGTGATGTTCTGTTGTGATAATTTGGTGTGTCCAGTGTGTGCCGCGTGGTTACACACCCGCTTCACACGCGTGATCCGGGACTGTTTCCGGATCCGGTCAGGGATATGCACTACTGACGAGCTCAAATGAGGGCGAAACTGGAGTATAGTGCTTCCATATTGACGTGGATAGGCCTTAGGTTCATACCAGAATGCGATCGGCGTTGCCAGTAGTGGGTTGTGCTCAATATTTAAATTTCAAATCCCGAAACAACCAGATATTACATAATAGAGAGTGCAATAGAGGACTCTCCTTGAATATCTAGAAAACAGAAAAATGGTTTTATCAAAGAAAAAGATGATGCCAAACTTGTATATTATAATGGAGTTAAAATTGAATATTTGTTAGGTTGTTTTGGACTCAAACGTAGCCCATACACGTATTACTACTTCTAGTGCACTGGACTGATTTTTGCTCGTGGATTAGCTTTCCCCATTATCAGTGTCCCTGGCCATCAAGAGAACCCACTCCCACTTGTGAGGTACTTGTAATGTACGTCCCAAAGTCAAGGACAAATTGAAAGTGCATAACCAAGACAATTAAATGCGAATACCAGGGGCAATCATGGCCGAGATGCTATCAAGGGAGGTTGTCAGTGGATGGGTCCACTTACTTTAACTGAAGGATACATAAACTGTTGGTTTACTCTGTGTTAAAGTGATAATGTGTGTAAAGTAGAGGATCCACGTATCTTCCTTGGGGCTTCATTGTGTATATGGTGCAAGAAACATAACCTATAGACAAATAATCAACATATGAGTGATGTGATCAATATATGAGTGACGTGATCAATTTATGAGTGATGTGATCAATTTATGAGTGATGTGATCAAAATATGAGTGATGTGATCAATTTATGAGTGATGTGATCAATATATAAGTGATGTGATCAATTTATGAGTGATGTGATCAATTTATGAGTGATGTGATCAAAATATGAGTGATGTGATCAATTTATGAGTGATGTGATCAATATATGAGTGATGTGATCAATATATAAATGATGTGATCAATTTATGAATTATGTCATCAATATATGCGTGATGTGATCATTATATGCGTGATGTGATCAATATATGAGTGATGTGATCAATATATGAGTGATGTGATCAAAATATGAGTGATATGATCAATATATGAGTGATGTGATCAATATATGCGTGATGTGATCAATATATGAGTGATGTGATCAATATATGATTAATGTGATCAAAATATGAGTGATGTGATCAAAATATGAGTGACGTGATCAAAATATGAGTGATGTGATCAATATATGAGTGATGTGATCAATATATGAGTGATGTGATCAATATATGAGTGACGTGATCAATATATGAGTGATGTGATCAATATATGAGTGATGTGATCAATATATGCGTGATGTGATCAATATATGCGTGATGTGATCAATATATGAGTGATGTGATCGTTATATGCGTGATGTGATCAATATATGCGTGATGTGATCAATATATGAGTGATGTGATCAAAATATGAGTGATGTGATCAAAATATGAGTGATGTGATCAAAATATGAGTGATGTGATTGTCACATAATACTGACAGGTTAACGATCCCATGATATATCGAAACATAAAATTGCTTATATTACACGAGGATGGAAGGTTATTGACCTAGGAAAACAAACGATAGCTTATTGACTCCAAGATCAAAACAGATACCGCGTGTTTGTTGGGAGACGGACGACGGAAAAGACGATCTTAAAACCTTTGAACACTGGAGAGAGAATCACGATAAAACAATTTCATAAACCTTTGATATGGGAAACCGGAGTCACGATAGACGATCAGAGGACGTTTGAAGTAACGGAGACGTATGGCCGTAGTGCCGAGAAACGATTGGATAATCATTGATGTCCCGAAATGACCGAGTATCAAAGGAGTATTTCGGTTATTTTTGCATAGATCTTCCCCCCCCGCCCACCCCCCCAAAAAAAAAAAACAACTGGTGTGGAGGACAGGGGAATAGTTGGTGGAATATGCCATTGAAATTATACAGAGCCAAAGTATAAATGGTCTGGATATTCAAGTTTAATTTAGTGTGTGCTACGAGTCTTTCACGAGAGAAAGTGATGATTTATTCTTGAGCTATTATGGAAAGTGATGTACAATGTTTCAAGTTGGAAGACACCGACGAGCATTTGTATTGATGTGCAATAGTATTCCCGATTCAACCGAGGATAGTTATAAGGTTCCAATGAACAAAGAAATAACACTCCTGAAAAGAAAGAATGGACCCTAGTCTGGGACAGTGATAAATATCGGCCAGATTGAAGTCTGATATCACATATACATGTCAACCAATTCTAAAAGTAACGACATAATAAGTCTGTCCTGATAGGATACTGACAGCAGAAGATATGTCAACTCCACATAGAACGGACTAAGCAATATGGTTCACATGACCATAAGATAAATACAAACAAACTGTAATACCAGAACTTTTCCTCTGAGGAATAGAACATTCTTAGACTTTAATACAACAGTGTGTCAGTGTAATATATACGCAGGGTTGTGATTAGTCCTACATCCATAGACAATACTTCAGTAAATATATCGGATGTTTGAACATTCCCTGGATTTTAAGAAAAACATTCATAATATGGGATATTTCAACCTGAAAGACCTTACATATAAAAACACACTGTTGTGAAAATACATGTTATTTCAAAAGTAAGATATTGTGAAGACATCCTCATCATCAGGCAGAGAGAAAATACCCTGGGTGAGCTCAATCCAATTCTGTGCTGTGGTGAAAATATGCCTGTGTGTGATGAGAACAATGAGGACTGTGTCTTAGAGTGTCACTCTTATCTCACCTACACGATAGAACACACCAACAACGTCTTTACATACACTCTATACACACCCATGACACTTTTTATTCAATAAATAATGTTAGTATTTATTGGAGGACAATGTTGTGTGGGTATGTACTGAAGGAAAGTGAAGAGGGGTATGGAATTGCGATTATAGAGAGAGTAGACAAACCGAGCTCAAATTTGGCATATTTTATTAACTTTCAACAAGCCAGGCTTTTCCTATACACACATCTTCACCTGATGTAAACACAAGCCGAGGACGCGTCCACAACTGGGGTACGATGATCCCACAGAAATGTCTGGGAAACTTGATGTATCTGTACTACAGACCAGGCCAAATTCTGCCACGTAATTCACTTTATGATGACGTCAATACCACGTGGAGTTGGACAGCCAGTGAATGCCAGACACACCGAGAGAGCCGTCACAGCCATTTTTGTTCATAGCTCTGAACTGAACTGTTCCGTGGGGATTAAACAATCAGTAGAAATCTATACACGGCCAGAAGAGAATCGATAATCAACGTGGAACACAATCTCAGTATCCCTTTCATATTTCCCTGTTCGTGACACAGAAAGGCGGGCAGACGCAGAAAGTAAACATGCTTATAAAATATTTGATGTTGACGTATTTGCAAAAACAAATGGTGAAACCAATAACAGAAATCGTTAATAAGCAAACAATAATAATATTACAAGCTACTGTTGCTGCTGTTGCTGTTTTGTCTCCTCCTCCTCCTCCTCCCCTCCTCCCTCCTCCTCCTCCTTCTTCTTCTTCTTCTTCTTCTTCTTCTTCTTCTTCTTCTTCTTCTTCTTCTTCTTCTTCTTCTTCTTCTTCTTCTTCTTCTTCTTCTTCTTCTTCTTCTTCTTCTTCTTCTTCTTCTCATTATTATTATTATTACTGCCGCCCGAGCTGCTGTTGCAGTTGTTACTACTGCCATCGGCGCTGGTTCTGCAGCAGTCCCTACATTTCCCCGCAGCAATAAGAACACCGTATGTGTCTGCGTGTGTGTGTGTGCACACATCTGACTACTTCTTGAATGTCCAGACAAGCGTTGTTCTGTGTGTATGTCTCTCTCTCTCTCCCCCCCCCCCTTTTTCTCCCCCCATTTGACAAAAACTTTGATGGAAACGCTCGCCTTTAACCGGGCTGGCTTTAACTTTCTTTGAGCTCTTTTGGTCATAATTTGTGTTTGAAGTTACAATAATGTTGGGAGTAGGTCTCTATACGTTGATTTCAACTATGATGTCATCATCGGCAGCTCAGAAAGCAATGACATATTTCTTGTCTTCTTTTTCTGTTCTGTCCTATTCACTTTCTCTCGTCCACTAGTATATGGTCCATCAAAAATTATGATGACCGTTCATTTAATCCAGTTGGGAAGAAGGTTTGGAGCCATGAGTTCTATGATGGCTGGTAAGACCTAGTTTGGCTCGAAATGTTCTTTGACAATGTGGGCAAATAATGCTTTACGTTCCAGGAGGTGGATCTCCTGCAGTGGTTTTATTTCGTGTCCAGTCTTTTTGTTCACAGCTCTTGCAGTCATGTTTGCTTCGCAAGCGACTACACCCGTGCCTAATGATGTACGCCACGAAATTGGGTATTAGGCAGCAGTCTCCCAAGTGTCATGATGAATTCCAAAAGCGTTTGGTGAGATATTCAGAGTGTCTTTAAAGTGTTTTCTCTGGCCGCCTTGGGAGCGTTTACTACAGCGCAGCTCGCCTTAAAAATTCGTGAAGGGAGCCTGTGATCTGGCATTGGAGTCAAGTCACCAGCCCAGCGAATCTGATTCTTCATTAGTAGAGTGTGGATACTGGGCATGGACGCTCTTTCTAGGACTTCAGTGTCTGGGATCTTGTCTTGCCATTTAATCTTCAGTAGCTTCCTAAGGCAGCCTGTGTGGCAGCGGTCTAATTTCCCTAGCGTGTCGCTGGTAAAGAGTCCAGATTTCACAAGCATATAGCAGTGTGGATAATACAACTGCTTTGTAGACTTTCAGCTTTATTTACAGGCGTATTCCATTTCTTGTCCCACACATCAGCCCGCAACCAACCTACGCCAGCCGGCCTATCCTTTGCCATCTCATGCAGTCCCTCAATCCATCCCCCTTCCCCCACCACTCCATACAGTTCATCTATGTCTTTAATTCTCTTGACCATATGTTTTATTGATCTCCCGCTCTTTCGTTTGCCTCGTAGATTCCAGACAAGAGTGTAACTAGTCATATTGCTCTCAGCCTATCTCAGTGTGTGTGTGTCTTATCCAGCGCCAGTGTATTTTCTTCACCTCTTGGTTCACTGGGAGTTGTCTAGTTCTCTCTATGTGTTCTAGATCAGGGGTGGCCAACATGAGGCCCGCGGGCCGCATGTGGCCCCCCGGGAGCTATGTTGCGGCCCGCGGAGTGGGAAGTGACGATGTGGTCGAAGCTGTAGCATGCTTGCTTGTTTACTTTAATTAACAAAACAAAACAAAAAATAATTAGGTACGTGGCCCGGCAGGAAATATTATTTCTGAAATTTGGCCCGCCTGCTGAAAAGGTTGGCCACCCCTGCTCTAGATGGGTGATTCCGTCATACCATTTTATTCTCACTATTCTGCGCAAGCACCATTTAGTAAATGTTTGTAGTTTATTTGTCATGTTCTTGGTTGTTCTCTATGATTTTTACCCACACAGCAGTACCGATTTAATATTGGAATTGTAAGTTTGGTGCTAAGTTTAACTTCTTTCGACACCCACAAATGTTCTAGTTCAGTGGTTCTCAACCTTTTTGGCCCATGCATCCCTTCACAATATGTTTAGAATGTCAATCCCCCATTCGTATTTCCTCCCTATAAATTCGCCCCGCCCCTACACAGTATACGTAAAAATGAAAGCTAAATTTAATAACACATACAATAACATAAAACGTGATTTGTGGATCTACTTACGTTATAAACGAATTTCGGAAGGGCGAGAAGTACAGAACCGTCAAGTATAGAAGGAAAACCAATATCAAGTAATAGGTTCTTGTATTAACGAGATCTTGAGATAATCTTAATTCCCCCCCCCCCCCCCCCCCCCTTTGGAAACCCTAACATTCCCTCCTTGGTGAGAATTCCCCACCGGCTGAGAACCACTGTTCTAGTTCTTTGAAAGCTCTTCTTGCCTTTTATATTCGTAGTTTAATATCTCTATCTGTTTCTCCATTTTGTGTCTATATTGCTTCCCAAATAGATCTGTGATCCCACCTCTTGAAGTGGTGTTTAACCAAGGGAGGCCGGGTTCACTTCATTATCATTACCTTTCTTCTATGCTATGCATTATTAAACCTAATTGTTGTGACCCCTCACCAAATGTAATTATTACTTTAATTAATGTTTGAACGCAACTCCATGAACCCTGTCACAGAAATAGACATTTTTGGATGCCCGCCTGGAGTAAATGTAATCTAAATTAATATTTCGTTGCAAATTAGTTTCCAATAGACACATTCCACGCACTTGTGTGAAGATATGTGTGCAGGCAAGTAGTGTGTGTGTGTGTGTGTGTGCGTGTGTGCGTTCGTGCGTGCGTGTTGTGTGTGTGTGTGTGTTTGTGTGTGTGTGTGTGTGTGTGTGTGTGTGTGTGTGTGGAGTACACTACCGTCGGCGAAGTCAAAATCAACGCGCTGCTTTGTTAGAGTCCATTGAATTCTATGCCTCGCAGTAGCTATTGTTTATCTTGACAAACTACTGAATTTAAAGTTGCCTAGAAATTACAAACAGCCAAATAAATGATGGGGTTGATTGCGACTTCTTGTAAAAAAGAACGTAGAGCTAAGGTTGACAGATTTCCTAACATTAGTGAGATCTTTAAAAGAGGTTAAAAAGGCAATTGGGCCGACTTCATTGCACCGGGTGTAATCCCACATGGTTATGTCTCTTTCCTTAAGGAGGCCAGCCGAAAGCGTCGCACAAAGCACAAACATTGTAGCTCCAGCGACGACCCCTAGGATTCTCCGAGAAAACTGCATTCGTAAACCGAACAACGAGGGCCGGAATCGAACCCACAACGTTCTGAGCGCGATGCAAGCGGCGTGACTTCTTCGTCAATCCCGCAGCGAGATCAGAATCGTCGCACATGTATTTTTTAAAATCCACACTTAAGCCAGCTCTTCCGTTTGTTTAACCTCTTGCTCCCACACATGAGCCTGTCAGCCCAATGGAGTCCAGGGAAGCCGTTTGCCAGTGTAAGTGATTAGTGGTCCGGTATTAGTATTTGTTAGGTTCTCTCCGCCCTAATGGTCAGATACTTTGATCTAAGACAAAAGAAGCGTTCTGATCGTATCTTCACAAGTGATGAACAATATGATTAGTGCTTTCCAGAACGTGGCAACACACTTTCTAGGAAATAATCTGGTTGACATTCATTAGAAGAGTGTATATGTATAGTATATCTTGCTGGAGCCTTCAAATACATCTGTCGAAGACGCTTACTTTGTCTTCTTCTGTTACAGACACGTGCTGTAAAGTTCGTTCGTTCGTTCTGTCCCAGACACTTATTTTGTCTCCCTTTCTAGTGGTCACTCACTTGTTCTCACCGTGTCCTACTGCGTTCAAGTCACGTGCTTCACTTCCATCTGTCCCAGACGTTTACTTTGTCTCCCTTTGTTCCAGACACATACTTCACTTCCATCTGTCCCCAGACATTTACTTTGTCTCCCTTTGTTCAGACACATACTTCACTTCCATCTGTCCCAGACATTTACTTTGTCTCCCTTTGTTCTAGACACATAATTCACTTCCAGCTGTCCCAGACATTTACTTTGTCTCCCTTTGTCCAGACACATACTTCACTTCCATCTGTCCCAGACATTTACTTTGTCTCCCTTTGTTTCAGACACATATTCACTTCCATCTGTCCCAGACATTTACATTGTCTCTCTTTGTTCTAGACACATAATTCACTTCCATCTGTCCCAGACATTAACTTTGTCTCCCTTTGTTTCAGACACACACTTCACTTCCATCTGTCCCAGACATTTACACTGTCTCCCTTTGTTCCAGACACATAATTCACTTTCATCTGTCCCAGACATTTACTTTGTCTCCCTTTGTTTCAGACACATACTTCACTTCCATCTGTCCCAGACATTTACTTTATCTCCCTTTGTTCCAGACACATACTTCACTTACATCTGTCCCAGACATTTACTTTGTCTCCCTTTGTTCCAGACACACACTTCACTTCCATCTGTCCCAGAGATTTACTTTGTCTCCCTTTGTTCCAGACACATACTTCACTTCCATCTGTCCCAGACATTTACTTTGTCTCCCTTTGTTCCAGACATATACTTCACTTCTATCTGTCCCAGACATTTACTTTGTCTCCTTTGTTCCAGACACATACTTCACTTCCATCTGTCCCAGACATTTACTCTGTCTCCCTTTGTTTCAGACACATACTTCACTTCCATCTGTCCCAGATATTTACTTTGTCTCCCTTTGTTCCAGGCACATACTTTACTTCCATCTGTCCCAGATATTTACTTTATCTCCCTTTGTTCCAGACACACACTTCACTTCCATCTGTCCCAGATATTTACTTTATCTCCCTTTGTTCCAGACACATACTTCACTTCCATCTGTCCCAGACATTTACTTTGTCTCCCTTTGTTCCAGACACATACTTCACTTCAATCTGTCCCAGACATTTACTTTGTCTCCCTTTGTTCCAGACACATACTTCACTTCCATCTGTCCCAGACATTTACTTTGTCTCCCTTTGTTCTAGACACATAATTCACTTCCATCTGTCCCAGACATTTACTTTGTCTCCCTTTGTTCCTGGCACATACTTCACTTCCATCTGTCCCAGATATTTACTTTGTCTCCCTTTGTTCCAGATACATACTTCACTTCCATCTGTCCCAGACATTTACTTTGTCTCCCTTTGTTCCAGACACATACTTCACTTCCATCTGTCCCAGATATTTACTTTATCATCCCTTTGTTTCCAGACACACACTTCACTTCCATCTGTCCCAGATATTTACTTTATCTCCCTTGGTTCCAGACACATACTTCACTTCCATCTGTCCCAGACTTTACTTTGGTCTCCCTTTGTTCCAGAGCACATACTTCACTTCAATCTGTCCCAGACTATTTACTTTGTCTCCCTTTGTTCCAGACACATACTTCACTTCCATCTGTCCCCAGACATTTACTTTGTCTCCCTTTGTTCTAGACACATAATTCACTTCCATCTGTCCCAGACATTTACTTTGTCTCCTTTGTTCCTGGCACATACTTCACTTCCATCTGTCCCAGATATTTACTTGTCATCCCTTTGTTCCAGATACATACTTCACTTCCATCTGTCCCAGACATTTACTTTGTCTCCCTTTGTTCCAGACCACATACTTCACTTCCATCTGTCCCAGACATTTACTTGTCTCCCTGTGTTCTAGACACATACTTCACTTCCATCTGTCCCAGACATTTAGTTTGTCTCCCTTTGTTCCAGACATATACTTCACTTCCATCTGTCCCAGACATTTACTTTGTCTCCCTTTGTTCCAGACACATACTTCACTTCCATCTGTCCCAGACATTTACTTTGACTCCCTTTGTTCCAGACACATACTTCACTTCCATCTGTCCCAGACATTTACTTTGTCTCCTTTTGTTCCAGACACATACTTCACTTCCATCTGTCCCAGACATTTACTTTGTCTCCCTTTGTTCCAGACACATTCTTCACTTCCATCTGCCCTAGACATTTACTTTGTCTCCCTTTGTTCCAAGCACATACTTCACTTCCATCTGTCCCAGACATTTACTTTGTCTCCCTTTGTTCCAGGCACATACTTCACTTCCATCTGCCCCAGACATTTACTTTATCTCCCTTTGTTCCAGACACATTCTTCACTTCTATCTGCCCCAGATATTTACTTTATCTCCCTTTGTTCCAGACACATACTTCACTTCCATCAGTCCCAGACATTTACTTTGTCTCCCTTTGTTCTAGACACATACTTCACTTCCATCTGTCCCAGACATTTACTTTATCTCCCTTTGTTCCAGACACATACTTCACTTCCATCAGTCCCAGACATTTACTTTGTCTCCCTTTGTTCTAGACACATACTTCACTTCCATCTGTCCCAGACATTTACTTTATCTCCCTTTGTTTCAGACAAATACTTCACTTCTATCTGCCCCAGATATTTACTTTATCTCCCTTTGTTCCAGACACATACTTCACTTCCATCTGTCCCAGACATTTACTTTGTCTCCCTTTGTTCCAGACACATACTTCACTTCCATCTGTCCCAGATATTTACTTTGTCTCCCTTTGTTCCAGACACATATTTCACTTCCATCTGTCTCAGACATTTACTTTGTCTCCCTTTTGTAGCAGCTACTAACGTTTGTTCTCTCTGTCCCATATACTTTCTTTCCAGAATATCTGTTTAAGAAACGTTCTGCCATGATCCAGGTGAAATCACGGGGCACGTAGTGCATACAGTCCAGAGCTTCGCGCAGTTCAGCCTAAAGATCGAGCTAGTTCAGATTCACGCCTTGCATGAATACGGCAAGGCAAGTCACTGGGCAGGAGAAACCGTCTCTTCCAAGCGATCAGTTGGGCTGGAGCCATGGTCAGATTGGGACCTGGTTCTGGGGTTCAAGTAGCACGGCCACACACTGAGCCGCAACATTAGTAGGTAGAGTGTTTAGAAATGTAGTGTATATTCGTGTAACATTGTTGTACGGTTGTTAGCGTAACTGACAATGTACATCGTAATGTTTCGAGGAATAGAACGTGAAAAACAAATGCGTTAGTGTTGTGTTATTCAAAATGCGTTAAGTTTGTTCTCGATAATTAGTTGTTATGAACTGTGCTGAGTAGAAGAGCTTAATCAGAACTAAGAGAATAATGGTTACAGTGAGAAAATAACTACAGTGAGAAGATCACAACATCGCAAGACAGAAAGGTATTGGCACAGAAGTGCGACCGCACAGTCAAAAAGATATAATGTTTGCACCACAGCAAAACCCCTTCAATTACTTGTAGCGCGATGTCAATATCGGGCAAGAATGTGTATTTTGGCAGGGCGAACGCTTGTGCGCCCCACCAGTTCCTACTGGGTTGTGATCTCGTCCATGAGGTATAAGACCATGGGTATCAACCCAAGTATTGTTGATGTCAATACATCATCACTTGCCAATAAACCACGTATCAGCCATGGGCCTAGTAACGACCAGCATTTTTCGCATAAGGCACTTACTTTAACTTCCTACCTCAGACCACTAGCTTCATCTCCCTCTCTCCCATAGCTGCAACTTCTTTTAAAACAGGCCCGTCTTTTTTCCCCTCCGTGTAGAAAACCAAAGCCACCCCTTCTTCTGTATCAGACACTTTATCTCCATACATCTGAGACACACATCATGTCTCTTTCTGTCCCAGACACTTTATCTCCATACATCCCAGACACACATCATGTCTCTTCTGTCTCAGACACTTATCTCCATAATCCAGACACACATCATGTCTCCTTCTGTCTCAGAAACTTTATCTCCATACATCTCAGACACACATCGTCTCCTTCTGTCTCAGACACTTTATCTCCATACATCTCAGACCCCACATAATGCTCCGTCTGTCTCGACACTTTATCTCCATACATCTCAGACACACACCCTGTCTCTTTTCTGTCTCAGACACTTATCTCCATACATCTCAGACACACACCTGTTCCGTCTGTCTCAGACATTATTTCCATACATCTTTAGACACACATCATGCCCTTCGTCTCAGACACTTTTTCTCCAACATCTCAGACACAAAATCAGTCTCCGTCTGTCTCAGACACTTTATTTCCCTTTCATCTCAGACACACATCATGTCTCCTTCTGTCCCAGACACTTTCTCTCCATACATCTGAGACAAATTATGTCTCCTTCTGTCTCAGACACTTTTTCTCCATACATCTGAGACAACATCATGTTTCCCTTTTGTCTCAGACACCTATCCCCCCCGACATCCCAGACACAATCATGTTCCTTTTGTCTCAGACACTTTATCTCCATACTTCCCAGACACACATCATGTCTCCTTCTGTCTCAGACACTTTATCTCCATACATCTCAGACACACATCATGTCTCCGTCTGTCCCAGACACTTTATCTCCATACATCTCAGACACACATCATGTCTCCGTCTGTCTCAGACACTTTATCTCCATACATCTCAGACACACATCATGTCTCCTTCTGTCCCAGACACTTTCTCTCCATACATCTCAGACACACATTATGTCTCCTTCTGTCTCAGACACTTTATCTCCATACATCTCAGACACACATCATGTCTCCTTCTGTCTCAGACACTTTATCTCCATACATCCCAGACACACATCATGTCTCCTTCTGTCTCAGACACTTTATCTCCATACATCCCAGACACACATCATGTCTCCTTCTGTCTCAGACACTTTATCTC
>JACEFZ010025982.1:0-36123 GCA_014155875.1 Cepaea nemoralis | reverse complement strand
AGCTCTTGTAGTGTGGTATTTGATGCTGAACACCACGCCGTTGACCCATATTCCAGGTCTGGTCGTATGCTCTGTTGGTACACTTTGCTAAGTATTTTCGTACTGGCTCCCCATGTGGTTCCACTTAGCTTTCTCAGGATGGCTATTTTCCTTCTGGCTTTTGCTACTGCTTTGTTGATGTGCTTTCTCCATGTCAGCTTGCCATCAAATGTTACTCCAAGGTATGTTGGTTCTTTATCTTCTCTTAGGGGTGTTCCATTTATCTGGATGATCCCTGCCTTTTGTTTTGGAGAGAGGGTAAATAGGGTTGTGCTGCACTTGTCAGTGTTTATGCTGACACACCATCTATTTGCCCATGCAGCAAATGTATCTACAGCTCTTTGTAGCAATCTGGTGGCCACTGATGCATATTCATTTGTGCTCCATAGAACCAGGTCATCGGCGTACATTGCCGCTTTAATTCCATGCGGTAGGTGAGCAACAGATCATTGATGAAGATTAGAAAAAGTGTGGGGGACAAGACTCCGCCCTGGGGGACACCGTGACGCAATAGTACTTTCTTGCTCTTGAGTCCGTCTATCTGTACTCGGGCTCTTCTGTTGTGCAAGTATGCTTTCACCCATTTGTACATTCTTCCATTGACTTTGCAGTTTCTCAGTTTCTTCATCAGACCTTCTTTCCAGACTTTGTCAAAGGCTTTCTTCAGATCTATCCATGCCGCAAGCACCAGCTTCTTCTCTTGGAATGCATCCTCAATTTCTTGAGAGAGGTAGGTTGTCTGATCTTCCGTAGAGTAGCACTGCCTAAAGCCAGCCTGCTGTGGCACAAGGATGTTTTTACTTTCAATGTACCACTGCAGTCTGTGATTGATGATGCGCTCCAGTGTTTTGCAGAGACAGCTGGTGAGGCTAATTGGTCTGTAGCTAGAGGCAATGGAACCATCTTTCCCTGATTTTAGGAGGGGTATCATGATTGCTTCTCTCCAGGCTTGTGGAACACTGCCTAAGGTCCAGCTGTTATTGAAGATCTGCAACAGCTTTGTTTTGGCCTCTGTTCCTAGGTTCCTGATCATTTCATTGGAGATACCATCAGCTCCTGGTGACTTTCTCATTTTCAGTTTTGATATGGCTAGCTCCAGTTCGCTGATTGTGATGGGTGCCTCCAGAACCTCATGTACTATTTTCTTCTGTCCTGTATGTTGTCGTTTCTCTCGAATCTCTTGTTGTTTCTCTGGACTAATTTTGATATTGCTATCTTGTGCGAACGAGTCCGCAAAATGGTCAGCTGCTTGCTTTCTTGATTTTGGAACTGCTTGATCACAGAGTCTAGCTGCTCATAGAACGTATCCTTCACATCATCAGAGGAAGCGAGTGTCGGTGCATATGCAGTGAGAATGGTGGCAAATCCACAAGAGGTTGCCAAGAGCAGTGATAATAATCTTTCATTACCTCCAGCTGGGATATCAATCATTCCCAGTAGTGAATTCTTCACTGCAAAGCCCACACCATATTGCCTTTTTTCTGCCTGCCCTCTTCCCTTCCAAAAAAAGGTGTAATTGTTTTCCCTGAGTGACCCTTCCTCAGCGAGGCGAGTCTCCTGCAGGCCAGCAATATCAATGTTAAGACGATTGAGTTCAGCATCAATCACAGCCGTTTTTTCTCACATCGTCAATATTTGTCAAGTCAGTGGAAAATCCTGGACACATGGTTCTCACGTTCCAGGTTGCAAGCCGTAGCTTGAGGTTTCTATTCTTTTTATTAGTACCTGGTGCATTGGTTTTACAGCCTGCGATTCAGATTTTGTCCTAGCCCCAAGCACCCATTGAAGCAGGCAGGCTGTGGTGGATCAGCACCCAATTGGCTGGGGGATGCCCAGCTTGAGGCGGGCGGTAGCTGATCAGTGACACCTGTAGGTGTCTCCCACCGTCAGAGGCAACGCGTGGCGCCCCATGTCTACGCCAACTGACAAGGACTTATAACCTGTAACAGTTGCCTCTCGCTTTGATTCCGAGACCGGTTAAGACCAGGGATGGAGTTATTGCCTCTCCATAGCACAAAGCCTGGGCTAAAATAAAGAAACCATGTGTTGCCCATGCAGCATGATCCCTCTCTCGGCCTGCCTAGTTCACATCCAGAGGAAAGTTGACACCTATAATCTGGAACAAGACAAGCTGCAGAAGCTGCCGGATCAGCAAAGCAATGCTCTAACTGTCCGCCTGTCGGAGCTTCGATCCTAGACCAGCTGCCAACCAAGGCTTAGGGCCTGGTCTGCCCTGCTATGACTTATTTTGTCTTTGGGTTGCATTTCCTCGCATCAGGATAAGGCTAGTACCCTCCAATTGCGCTCTTCCGGTGTGCTAACAACACATGCTTTATATACTTGAACTTTTGTACGCTCTGTTAGTCTATTATTCTCCCAAACTCTTTTAGCTAGCCTGAAAAATGTTGTGGCTGCCTTTCCAATGTGTCTATCGATTTCTGTCTCTAAGGAAAGATTATCTTATATCGTCGACCCCAAATACACAAACTCGTGGACGACCTTCAATTCGTAATTAGAAATTTTGATTGATGGAGGTGCACCAACATCTTGTTCCATCACCTGTGTTTTATTTAGGCTAATGGTGAGCCCAAAGTCTTTGCAGGCGGCTGCAAAACGATATATGAGCCGTGGAGATCTTCTGCTGCATGAGTAGTCTGTGCTGCATCATCTGCAAAAAGTAGTTCTCTTATGCATCTTGATTTTATTTTGGTCTTTGCCAAAACAGGAACGGAGCATTATGGGTTCACCCTTAGCCGTTAAGTTAGATCCGCAACTAACGTGTAATATGTACATGCCATAATGCAAAGTTCCTGTGCCAGTGAACATCACACAATGTAATATGTACATGCCATAATACACAGTTCATGTGCCAGTGAACATCACACAATGTAAGATGTTCATGCCATAATGCACAGTTTCATTGCCAGTGAACATCACACAATGTAATATGTACATGCCATAATACACAGTTCATGTGCCAGTGAACATCACACAATGTAATATGTTCATGCCATAATGCACAGTTCATGTACCAGTGAACATCACACAATGTAATATGTTCATGCCATAATACACAGTTCATGTGCCAGTGAACATCACACAATGTAATATGTACAAGCCATAATACACAGTTCATGTGCCAGTGAACATCACACAATGTAATATGTACATGGCATAATGCAACGTTCATGTGCCAGTGAACATCTGCCATGGAGTTGGCGTGGAGCAAAGTACCACTCAGTGCAGGTGACCTAGAGTCTTGCACATTTCAGTGACAGACGTGAAGATCGAGTGGATTGTGAAACAATCGGCCGGAAGTAACCGGAGCAAGGTCAAGCACGGACGACAGGTCCGTGAGAGATCATTCACGTCTGGACCGCCTTCGAGGTCGGACGGAGAATGGCACATGGCAGAAGTGCATCTAGCCGCCATATTTGTACAGATGGAGTGTTTGTGAATTTGTGGACGAATGTCGACGTCAGTGATTGTTTGAGCGACAGATATACAAGATAGAGATCGAGTACAAGTATTATTGTTTTAGTGGCATGATGTGACATGTGTTTTAAGGGAAAGACAGAATACACCGTGTGAAAATAGATGGAAGAAGTCATTGTTACCGTGGCGTTGACTGTTATGTGATATATATGTGGTGATTTAGAGAAGGTAGAAAGAGTATTACTACCAATCAACTCCAGGGCAAATAAGAATAACAATAGAACATGAATATTATATGTGCCCTGTCTACCTGGAGACAGTAGAGTGACTTATGTCAACAGTTACCTGTGCCCTAATGCGTTAGCAACTGAGTAACATCATCTTCTCCATCGGAGACACAGAATAGCTCAGTGGCAGTAGAATCGCCAATCGTAACCCATCCAGCAATAACTCATTGCCGACTCAGTTGTGACCATTTCGTTCTATGGCAGTACAGGGCGCTCATGTCAGCACCTCACACATGTGAACAGCGCTCATGCCATCCGAAAGCATATCTCGCTCATTGGCAACATGAGGGCTCGCAGCGGACATTTTCTACTCGGAGACATAAACCCTAGATAAAGAAAACGAGAATTGAAACATAACATGTCACAACAGCGAAAAATCTGAGCCGAAATTACTTTCAAGATGAAAGAATCAAGTCTAGGTGCTGTCTACAATCTATTGCGACAGGGAGAAACTCTCCATATAGAATACATGACAACGCATAAAAATTTACACATGACACGTCAAGTAAAATAATATTCTATCAAGAAAGAACACACCACCTATGGAAAAGTTGGCGTGTGTGAAACAACTCGTTATAACACCATTACATGTCAACAGAAACTAAAATTACTTATTGAAGACAGTGGTTTAAGATAACGGTGTTATTTGTGCAAGTGAAATGTGCCGAAAATTATTCAAAATAAGAAATTGATACTATCACTGTGAGTGATTAAGTTATGATATGGACATAAAATGTCTAAAGAACAAGCGATTCAGGAACAGACCAATTTCTTCACAAGAGACTAAACTGTGTCAAATTTCATCGCACACTAAGTTCAACCTGCTCAACCAGAATGATGGTCAACATGAGACGGACACAGTGAAACCAGACACAGGGAAACCACGACAGCAAACCTATGTCAACACAGGAACAACACGCGATGGACACTGTGAAACCGCAGCAAACCACCTAATTTCAACAGGACAGCGATTGTACAAGTCAACACAGAAACAATTTCAGCTTAGGAACACACATTATGTGATTGGTAGAACTGTGAAAATTAATAACACGGAGAACCATTTGAGTAAATTAGAAATAACACACGTGTTTACGGAAAATTGGATAGTGATTACAACATATTAATTGTGTTAAAGAACTATAGTATAGTAAATATTATAACAATGTAAACATTGATGGGAGGTGCGAATTTTATAGATACAGTGTTAAATTATAAGAATATTACGTAATTACATGGACATTTTAAAAGAGTGTGATATATTATTAGTGACGCTTTATTTCAGAAAACTCGCAAGAGTTACAATCATGTGTGTAATAAGGAAGCGTGTGTATATATTGTGTAGATCAGTGGTTCTCAACCGGTGGGGAATTCCCCCCCCCCCCAGGGGGAATTTGAGGGTTACCCGGGGGGGTGGGGGGGGATGAAGACATTGTCAAATTTTATATTTATAGAATCTGAAGCCCATGATGAGTGTCAAGAAACGAAAGTATGACCTGTCTTATTTGAATTATGGATTCACAAATATCGTCATCAACGGAGAAGAACGACCTCAGTGTGTTATTTGTAGTAAAAGTTTGTCAAATGATTCTATGAAACCGACACAGTTGAGGAATCATTTGTTGAATGTTCATCCTCAATACAAGGACAAGGACAAAACCTATTTTGAACGTCTTGGGAATGCTGTCAAAAAGATGAGACTGGATTTAACAGGGGTATTCCATGAAACAAACCAAAAGGATGAGACTGGATTTAACAGGGGTATTCCAAGAAACAAACCAAAAGGATGAGACTGGATTTAACAGGGGTATTCCATGAAACAAACCAAAAGGTTACTGAAGCTTCCTATGTCGTAGCACTGGAGATAGCGAAGCAGAAAAAAAAACGACATACAATCGGGGAATCTTTGATCAAACCTTGTTGTCTCAAGATGGTGGAAATTGTGTTGGAAAATGAATCAGAGAAAAAACTTGCAGCGGTTTCACTATCAAACGACACTGTTCAAAGGAGGATCAGCGATATGGCCAATGATATCAAGGATCAAGTTGTGCAAGAGAGCAAATCTGCAGCATTTGGGCTCTATTCAATTCAAATTGATAAATCGACTGATGTGGCATCGTGTTCTCAGCTGATAGTGTTTGCAAGGTATGTGCATTCAGGATCATCTAAGAAGAACTTCTTTTTTGTTTTCCTCTTGAAACAACTACCATGGCCTCTGATAGTTTGGAAAAGGTTTCATCTTTCCTTGAATCAGAAAATCTTTTATGGGATAATATGTGTGGGTGCTGTACAGATGGAGCACCAGCTATGTTGGGGACCAAATCAGGATTTCAAGTTAGTGTGAAGAAACGTGCTCCAAAAGTGAAAGGCATTCATTGCATGATCCATCGTCAAGCACTGGCCTCCAAAACACTTCCAGCTCCTTTGGGGAAGGTTTTGGATCAAACCGTTCAGATAGTGAATTTTATCAAAGGAGGAGCTCTCAACTCACGGCTTTTTACGCAGTTATGCGTTGACATGGATGCAGGCCACCATTTGCTTCTTTTCCACACAAATGTTCGATGGCTGTCAAGAGGAAAGAGAGACGAGCACAAATTATTTTTTGAAGTTCAGGGTAAGATGGACTTTTTCGCCTGGCTGCATGATGAGGAATGGATCATGCGCCTTGCCTATTTAGTTGATATTCTTGAGCAGTTGAATAAAGTCAATCTTCAGATGCAAGGAAGGAATACAAATATCATACAATTTGTGGATGCACTGAGAGCTTTTATGAGCAAGCTGGAAAACTGGAAAAGAAAGGTCAATATGACAAATATTGCAATGTTTGAGAAGCTGTCATCCGTTCTCGTTGTTGATGGTAAAGACCAAGTACTTCCACAATGTGCAAAAAATTGTGCAGCATTTGACAGAGCTAGAAAATGAATTTGAGCGATATTTTCCTGAACTTAGTGATGATGAGTTGGATTTGGTGCGAAACCCATTCAAATTATCAGTTGAAAAAGTTTCTGATGATTGTCAAGATGAATTTCTGGAGCTGAAAAATGATTCGGGGGCAAGGTATGTGTTCAGTGAGAAACCAATCACGGAATTTTGGCCTTTAATGTGCGGTTCATATCCAAAAGTGGCAGAAAAAGCAATCCGTGCATTGCTTCCATTTGCGTCAACATATCTTTGTGAGTCAGGCTTTTCAGCTCTGCTAGAAATTAAAACGAAACGACGCAACAGATTAGATGTTGAAAACGATCTCCGTTGTGCCCTTTCAAGCACTCCTCCGCGTATTTCAGAATTGCTGCGGTAAAAACAATCACAGTGTTCTCATTGATTACAATTTTCATTTAAATTACGAATCTACAAATCCAGGTTTTGTAATGAGCGTTTTGTTTGATGAAGCACAATTTTCTGGCATTCTGGTGTCGTATATTAAGCTACAATTCTTTGACGTTTTAACTGTTTGTTTATTGTAGTATGATTAATGTGGTGTTTTAATAAAATATTGCGAATGTAAAAATGCTTCTATTTAAGTTTTAATATCCATCAGCATATTCATTTGCTATTAACTGTAGAAAACTACACTATAAAATGTATCTTTACATGTGAAGGTTATGTACAACTATGGAAGAAAATGAGTATTTTCACTATTATAGGCATGTTATTTTTAATGCACCTTTTGAGGCTGACAATTTTGGAAAGTTGGAGGGGGGGGGGGGGGGGGGTGAATGACGTTCTGAAAATATGGTGAAGGGGGGAACGGGCCAAAAATGGTTGAAAACCACTGGTGTAGATGTTATTTGTGATTATTCCATTGCGACGTGTGACCGAACGTTAACCATTAAGCCGCGGATAACAGTATAGTTTTACAACAATATAAGTTAACTATAAAAATGTAAACAATATTGACAAATATATTTAGTTTAATTAGGTGAAATATAGTAGTATTAAACTTAATATGCAAATGTTGTAATGCTTAGTTATCGAACGTGTTTACATTTTAGGATGCCAACAAAACAATTAGTTAACGTATATCGAAGGAATGATAGTTAGTTAAGCAGTGAAGTAATTAATTTAGTGCTATGATAACGGAAAATGAATAGTGTAAATAAATATTATTGCACAATTTTATAACATAGGTTGTGCAGATGTAAAGTTATTGAGATAGAATTTATTACGGTGTTTGATAGAAAAACGTGATGTTAGGAAAGATCATAGATAAATAAGAGGTACCTTAATCATTATAAAGATTAATTCATTATAAAAGATGTTGCTTGTGAATAGGAATAACGATAGTTAATGCGTAATATAGTTGCTACAACATATTTATTTTGCAGTAATGTATTAATGGATCTTAAAACATACATATTAAATAACTCGCAATATTATAATAGAAATATATTAAAGTATTAATTTATAAATTAGTAATATAAAAATAAATAAGATAGATCTATTAATAGTAATATGATAGTTAACATTTTTTTAATGTGAAGATATTTAGTTATTGATTTTTTTAAAAAGCAGATTATATAGTTTATTTATAGATTTTTGGTTGCTATAGCGGCCGAACTAATATAAACATACAGCTTAATTGTTAGAATAGTTACATACTATAACCGACAATGAACTAATACAATCTTTATAATCATTAGTTACACCAAATTAGATAATTTATTTTCTTATTACGTTGTCACACGTCGTCTTGATGATTATATCGCGAAGTTCTTACGATGATATGTTCATGATATTGTCGTGTGATGGTCGTTGTCTAGGTAACGATACTCATGGTGTGTCAATGGAGATATCCAACTGTCTTGCAATATAACTCACCCCCGCAGTGCATGTTCACCAGTCATTAAACAAGATTCCGTTGGCGCACATAATCCTTTATTACAGAAATAAGACGGACAGACGGAACATGTTTATACATCCAGAAATAATGTAATCCATAGAATATAATATCCTCCTCACAATTTAACCAGCACACATCAATGCCTTCTCAAGCCTGCTTCATATCAAATCCACAAGACATTTAGTCCAGCTACTATCCCGGCTGGATCTCCTACAATACAACCCACACATTGGGTCGGAGCCACTGCTCAACTATGCAACCCACTCTGGGTTTTGGCCCTCACTCCCCTATAGAACCCACTCTGGTTCAGGCCTGTCTTCACAACTAGGAGAACAACACAACACGGAGATCTCTAACTCCGCTTCTCCTTAGAATACCGACCAGTTCGGCATCTACACATCAACTGTCTTGAAGTCCCTTGACTTCACACAAAACTAAACTGTCCTTCCCCCATCCCCTGGGGTCCACACTCACTCTTCCCATTATTTCTCAGGACTGGTTGTTTTCTCATAGCCAGGTCAGTCACTTTACTGTCTCCCACTTTCATCTCCATTCTTTCTCATGCCCGGTCACTCAACTCAATGTCAATGACCCAGGCTTATTTCATCACCCCCCCCCCCCCCCCCCCCCCCCCCCCCCTCTTAAAAGAAAACTTCGTTTTCAAATATTGGGAGACTAAAACTTACTAAACATGTGACCCAGACATATTGCCTGGGTAGCCCTAAGTTTGGCTGCACCTTACTCTAGCTACCACACTACATAATACATCATATGCTCATAGTATACTCCTATATTCGTCACACATAAATACAACCATCTTTCTATCGTGTGTACCAATGCATGAACTAATACATCATATAATAATAATACATCATAGGAAAGCATTATACTCATGTACCCACAGGTCTCTTACTACTTTACGACCACACACTACTATTTGTGTACCGACCCTATATCAGGTGGTTCTGTTCTGGCATCAACCCACCTCTGATTCCTGTCGATGCTGTGTCTACCTTTCATGTACCCATGACTCATGGTACCTCTACAGTTACAACATCTGTTTGATATCCCTAGCCCTGGGTCAGTAATGTCGCGAACACTCTTTTGACCTGACTCAACTTTCCTATCTGCATATTGCACCATTACACTTGAGTCTCTGTTTAGTCTGAACTCTTTATTCAATCTTGGCCCATATACCTGGCACCTTGCTTTCTGCTGCATACGCCTTATGCCTATGTGCCCTGCACATGCACTATCCTGAGCTGTTCTAGTATATCGGTCTCTATGTGCTAAAGGTACTGCTCCTTGCCCACGTGCAGTTCCACTATCTGAAAAGCAGCGAGTGAGAACATTGTTCTTCCTCTCGAAGCACCATCTACCTTTTTTTGACTGCCTATGTTCTACTCTCCTACACCCTTGGGAACATTTGTTCAGAGTAGTATCTTGTCTCCCCTCTGCCGTGCGTCCACCTTGACGAGGTAGAGGGGCTTGTGCGTTCCAATGACCCCAAGAGCTATGCCGACGGTAGCACAGCTACTGGTAGGGTCACCCATGTCGGACAGGTCAAGGGAGAGGGACCAGACAAAGTGACGCACAAACCTGCTGCCTTGTAGGTAGACTGGGGACAGTCAAAGGCTAGGGAAAGCATCCCGAACAAATGCTTGTCGAAATCGGATGTACTGAGCCATAGGCTTGACAAAGAAGTGCAACGTAACTTCATGATGCCACAGATGAAAATTAATCGTTATGGTGCTAATCCCGTGAAGTCCCATCAGGCGGTGATAGTGCCGGGCCCCCTGCCTCGAGGGGGTCCACCCATGACTACTGGTGGTCACCTTCCCCTGTGCTGTGGAAGTCAAGGCACAGAGGAGTAGGTTAAGAGCTATTGACCAAACACCCGGACACTCAACATACTACAAATGGAATGCAGAAGGAGTTTATAACAAGAAAGCCTCCCTAACACAGCGTCTTCATAAAGATAGAATAGATGTGGCATGCATTCAAGAGACACACCTCAACGCCAATCGCACATTTTCAGTCGAAGGGATATCAGGCCACACGTTTCGACCGCGAAGGACACAAAGGAGGAGTTGTAATACTTACACGAAATACAATACCTTGCAGCGAAGTATCTGTGATCTCTGACAACCAAACGGAAATTATAGGTGTTGATATAATGATAAAGGACGTGAAAATAAGAATTTACAATCTGTATAGCCCGGCAGATAAGGATCTTACACTCTCAAACATGAAATAACTGACACAAATTGCATTGTTGTCGGAGACTTTAATAGCCGTTCAGAAAGATGGGGATACCCAGATACTGACAAAAGAGGAGATGAAGTGGAGGACTGGGAAATAGACTCAAATCTCCATCTACTCAACAAAGCGGATGACACACCGAGCTTCTACTCCAGAAGATGGATTACCACTTCTACTCCAGACTTAGCTTTCTGCACAGGAGACATCCTCCACAAAATCGATCGCCATGTGCTTGACCAATTAGCAGGTAGTGACCACAGACCAATCAAGCTTGTAATAAATATGGAGTATGTTCCACAGGAGCAAAAGCCTTTGCCCCGCTGGAATTACAAACGAGCAGATTGGGACAGATTTGCCATACTAACAGACAAATATTGTGAAAACATAAATACACGATATGGCAACATGAAGCAAATGGTGGAAAGTCTAAACAGAGCAATAATACAGGCGGCCACTGAGTCTATTCCATGAGGAGCGAGAAAAAATTACAAACCATACTGGACTGAGGAACTACAAATTTTGGAGGACAAAGTTGAAGATGCTAGGAAGACCGCAGAGAGAGAACAAACAACTGAAGCGAACATCTCTCTCAAAGCCATCTCAGCAAAATATAAAAGAACAGTAAATCAAACAACAAGAGATTGTTGAAGAAAAAAAACAGAAAACCTGAATTTTGACAGGGATGGAAACAAACTATGGAAACTAGTGAAAGCCATGAACAATGAAGGACCTAGAAACAAACAAATAACAATTAAACAAGGAAATGCCTTGCTTACAGGAAAAAAGGCTGCAAATGCACTAATGGAAACACTATGCCAGTGCAAACCACATTGATATTACAGCCGAACAGAAGAAAGCAATCAAAGATAAACAGATACATCATAGATATACAGAGACAGCAGCAGAATATATGATGGCAAATCTAACAATGGAAGAAATGGAACAGGCAATGAATACCCTAAAAAGAAGACATCACCAGGAAAGGATGGAATCACAAATGAAATGCTAATAGGACTAGGCACTAAGGCAAAAAAGAAACTACTAGCAGTCCTAAATTACAGCTGGAAGAGAGGGAATAGTCCCACAGGCATGGAAGGAAGCTATACTAATACCAGTCCCAAAGAAAGGAAAAGACCTGGAAGAACCAAATGGCTATCGACCTATCAGTCTTCTTAGCTGTGTAGGAAAATTAATGGAACGCATTATCAATGGCAGGCTAACATGGCATCTGGAAGAAAACCAACTCTTAACACCTCACCAAGCAGGATTCAGAAAGTACAGATCCACTGAAGATCAAATAACCTATATAGCTCAGGAAATAGAGGATGCCTTCCAAGAGAAAAAGCACACACTAGCGGTCTGGATAGATTTAGAAAAAGCATTTGATAAAGTATGGAAGGAAGGACTGAAAGTAAAACTGCAAAAAATGCATGTTTGTGGGAAAATGTACAAATGGATCAGCCACTACCTTGAGAACAGAACTGCCAGGACAAAAGTACAAGGACAAACCAGCAAAATGATGCTGTTGGAGCAAGGTGTCCCCCAAGGAGGAGTTCTTTCACCAACATTATTCCTAGCATATATAAACGACATCACGGAAAATTTTCCAGCCAGAGTACACACATCATCCTTTGCAGATGACCTAGCCATATGGACATCTGAAGAATATATTAGTACAGCTAACAGCAGAATACAGCAAGCCCTATTAGCGCTAGAGGACTGGTCAAAATCATGGCTAGTGAAGATAAGTGAGGAGAAAACAACATGCACAGTGTTCTCCCTCTCAACTAAAACTCAGCAACCTAAGCTGGTATTGAATGGAAAAATGTTGCGCCATGAAGAAAATCCAAACTATCTAGGAGTCACCTTTGATCGTCGCCTGACATGGAAGACACAGGTTGAGAAAAATCGAACAAGAGCAAGGCAAAGAATGGCAATCATGAAAAAGCTTGCTGGTACAACGTGGGGAGCAGATGAGAAAGTTCTCAAGAAGTTATATACTGGACGGGTGAGGCCAGTACTGGAATATGGCATTGCAGCTTGGGCAACAGCAGCTAAGTCAAACTTTAACAAAATAAGTAGAGTCCAAAATCAAGGAATGCGAATCATAACTGGAAGCCTGAAGACAACGCCTATTAATGAATTAGAAAAGATCACTTGTTTACAACCAATGCAGGATAGAAGAGATAGCAGAGCCCAGCAACAAGCTGAAAAATTTAGAAGATTGACAGACCACCCTATGTATAAAAGGTTTAGTGGTTTTGGAAAGGGAAGACTGAAGCGTAGCAACTTTGTAGAAACTGCAAAACGAAAGATTAGGGCAGATCCTATACTTAACATATCAACAGTCAAACCCATTACAATGCAGACAAGTTCCCAGCTTGGAGACAGCAGCAACTGCCTGAGATGATAGAAAACATTCCTGGTATTGAGAAAAAGAACACTCAGCATGAAACCGAAAGAAGAGAAATAACCCTAAACTACATAAAAGAACATTACCCAAGCAGCAATTGGACCCATGCATATACAGATGGATCAGCCAAAAATTCAGTAGAGAATGGAGGAGGAGGAATTCTCCTAAATTTAAAAAATGGAGTGAAAAAAACACATTCAGTGGCAACTGGAAAGTTTTCAAGTAACTTCAAAGCGGAGGTAGAGGCTCTGAAAACTGCAGCAGAAATGCTCTTGATGGAGGAAAATAAAGAGACGCAAATAGCTATCTTCACAGATGCAAAGTCAGCTGTCTCAATACTGAAGAGCAATAACAGCACAGAAATAGCTGACCTAAGAGCAGCACTCCATGGTCTATGCCAGAAATCCAAAAAAGTTGTAATACAGTGGATCCCATCACATTGCAGTATACCTGGAAATGAAGAGGCTGACAGACTGGCAAAAGAGGGCGGACGACTACCACAGCCTGACATAGACATAACCTATAATGAGGCAAAGAGGTTGATAAAAAGCACTTATAGAACCAAATGGGAATCAGAGCATCCAGGCCACCAGAAGGATGATACATATTACAAACTCGACCGAAGAGAACAAGTAGCAATCTTCAGACTCCGCACAGGACACAACAGGCTTGAAATACCACTTGTTCAATAAACTAAAGATAGGAGATACAGATGAATGTAATTGTGGAACTGGTAAAATGACAGCTAAACATTTGCTGCAAGTGTGCCCAATATATGCAGAACAGAGAAAGATATTTTGACCCACACCTGCTTCATTCGAGGACAAGCTCTATGGAAATATCAACAAGCTCAAGTCGACTGCAGCTTACTTTAACTGTATTCAGGTTGACATTTAAATGTACATGAAGAAGTATTTAGACTGCCACACTTCATACCACAGGCATGTCGGTTACACAAGCCTCCCAGAGGCATGAAATGGAATATTGCTTGGATAGCAAATCCATTACGTGGAAAGTCCGAATCAAAAGCTCACTGTGTGGGCTTCAAAAAAGGTGGAAAAAGTGTCCTAGTGGCACAAAATGGAATATTGCTTGGATAGCAAATCCATTACGTGGAAAGTCCGAATCGAAAGCTCACTGTGTGGATGTCATCTGCAAACTGCATTCTTCTGGCTTCTGGAAGAACAGCCTATGGTGAACGGAAGGCCCAATATACGGAAGTGAGGCTAAGCAGCCATGTGCAGGACGTGACGATTCCTTGGGTGAGCCCAGTACCAGAGCGGCTGTGTGATGGCTCTGCAATTATGGAAGCCTCCTTGGATGGCGGGGAATGCCCATGGTCTGCCCCTGCCTTCCCTTGAGGGCCGACCAGGATGCCTTTGGCTGTTCTATATGGGCCAGCTGGGATGGGAGATAACACCACAACAGTGAGAGTCTAACGTCCTAAGAAACCCCCGGGAAGGTTAACCCGGTCAACAAATGCCCGCAGAAGTCGGATGTGTCGGCCTAACGGCGCAAGAACGCAGCTCTGCTGTAAACAGGCAACGCAATCACGTCCGGAAAAAAACTCCGGATGAACGAAGAAGAAGAAGAAGAAGTATCTTGTCTCTGGGAGCCACTAGCACTATATTTGGGATCCATTCTCACCTGCTCAGCTGTACTATCCTTGTCCTGAGTTCCTGTGTCTACTTCAAGTGCCTCTTCTACCTCAGCTATACTCTCTAATTTAGGTTCTCTTGTGGTAACTACCTCATTACTGCTTACACTATAATTTTGGTCCCAATAAACTACGTCCTCTTCTGTACAATCTTTAACTCCTATAACATTTCCTATGATCAAATCAGCCACTGGTGAGTCCAAAACACACGCTGTCACTCTTCCAGTGATATATGGTGTTTTTACTGTTATTATGGCTAATGGGTAGAACTCTACTGTGCCGTTGAATGTTATGCATCTAATCTTTTTCCCTGTATAATCCGAGGGATCTATTAAACTTCTCCTCACTCCGATAGACGTACATCCGGAATCCATAATTGTTAACGCTGGCCTATCATTAACGAACCCATGATGCATCTTCAGACTTCCTCCTTCATGGACTGCTGATCCTGCTTTCACTGTATGACCACATATTAAGGCTGGCTGACCGTCTTTTTCAAAAAGAGGTTTGCACCCACTACAATCTTCATTGTTCAGCGTCTCAATTACTTGCGCTGCATTCAAGTGCTCTGTTTTTCTCATCCTACATTGATGGCTGAAATGCCCCTTCCTTCCACATTTGAAACAAGTGATCTCCCTTTTACTGTTGTTCGTTGGTCCATCTGATGGTTGTGCATCACACTCTGCCATTTTGTGTCTCCAGCTCCCACAATTCCAGCATCCGGCATAATTTGGACGTCTTTGGAAGTTCCCTCTTCTATATGGGTACCGTCCTACTCTACCAACATTGTTTCCTCGGAAACCATTATCTTGAAGTTCTTGCTGCTCACCTTTCTGTGCTGAATCCACACTTTTCGCCCTTGGTCTGATGACTGGATTCTGGTCCTGTTTAGTGTACGCTGCACAGACTATTTCCTCACTCATTAGTTTCCCAATAGAACTGTTAGGATGTGCAGTCATGTAGTTTTGCCCTAACTGTGACATTGTGTCTATGTCCTTTGGCTTACGTTCCTCAAAGAAAGCTACTAAGTTAGAATTGCATGCAGATACTACCTTGTCTCTTAACATTAGATCTACTAATTTATTAAAATCTTTCCCTACTTCTGCAAGCTCCATCCATTTGTTAAATGTATTCTTTACAGTGTTAACAAAATCTGTGAAATCTTGATTTGTCTCTGGCACTAACTGTCTAAACTTTGTCCTATATCCATGCTCAGTGAGTTGGAACTTTGTCAGCAAACGTTGACGTAAGATAGTGTAGTTGTTCCTTTCTTCTACAGGTAAATTGAACATGGTGTCTAGTGCCTTACCCGTCAGAAACTCGCCAAGTCGCATCGCATACTCCTTCTCTGGAATACCTAACGCTTTGGCTGATGCCTCGAACCTGGCTAAATAATTTTCAAGTTTCAATATGGCAGTTCTAATCTCTGTGACGACTGCGACGGTCTTCTGCTTTCCTCACTTTGACCTTTCGAAGATAGTTCTAGTTTTCTTAACTCGATTTCAGTTTGCATCTGACACTTAATCTTCTCTTTCTCAATTTCCATTTTCATTTGTGTCTCTTTCTCTTCCTGTAGACGCTTGTTTTCTATTTCAGTTAACTTTACTTCCTGTAGACGCTTGGTTTCTATTTCAGCTAACTTTACTTCCTGTAGACGCTTGTTTTCCATTTCAGCTAGTTTGACTTGTGTCTCTTCCTGTAGACGCTTTGCCTCGCGTTCATTCTGCCTCTCCTCTCTTTCCGTGTGTTTTTGTTCTTTTGCTTCTGCATACTCCTGTAACTCTTTACCTTTCAGGCCTATTCGTTCACCTGCTTCAATATATTCCATTAAAGTAGGCATCTTGTACTTGTGAACACGTTGCTGTCTGTCAGCCAACTATAAATGTAAAGACTCTGCTACTAGTCTTTGTGTGCCCTTCCCTAAGTACACCACCACTCCCTGTGTACGTAAATTCGTAGTGCTAAAATATCACTCTGTACTCACCCAGTCACTCTATAAGCACTAGGATAGTGAGGGAAAATATCCTCCCTAATCCCTCGCATATATCTATAACAAATAGTTGTATAATATTTCTGGAAATATTGTTAAACATACATATAAATACATATACAAACGAATGAATGATAACACTAAGTGTTTTCTATAAAAACGTTAGACTCACAAGCCAAGTACACGGAGACGGTGATCACAAAGAAATAAACTACAGTAACAACCACAAGCTTGTGTAGGGACACCCACAGTGCGCGTAATATATAAATATAGACTGACAAAGACCACTAGACAGCAGAAAAGGACAAAAGATCACAATAATAACATATATCCGACCACAACAAATATCATATGTAAATATAACGAAAAGAAGAAAGAGAAGAAAAAAAAATTATAGCATCAATTTATACACAGATCTGACGTCTAAACACAAACTGGCACGTTATATAATTCAGGACCGTCCCTGCAGAACCAAATAAACCGACCTTTCGATTTTCTTCCCAAAAATTATATATGGTGCACCTCAGAAACTAACTTTTCGCCCTGTCCCCCGGCCTTCGAGAAACAACACAAAAATCCCCTACACTTGACAAACACTGGACCACATACAAATAATTTCGTAACACTCGACAACAATAAATATGACGATGGGAGCAAAAAAAATAATGTGCAACTGGTTGGCCGACAAATATGTGCCTATTCATGCGTCGCCAAAAGTTCTTATTTTGTTCGTGTTAATAGTTATTCGCAATCTGCTGGAAATGTCTACGACACTAGATTTCAAAATGACTGATTGATTTGTTGAGTGGTTCCTGAATTCACGTGGTGATCACAAGTTCCAACTGTCGACAAAAGTTGAAGATGATAGTGATATCCAAACTGTTCTGTCTCGACACAGTCCGTAACGTTATTGTACTTTCTCTGTACGTGGTGGCACCACAGTAATAATCCAAAGTGTTCTTTCGATATGTTGTTACTTTCGTTGCGGAGATGGTGCTTTGCTGTATCATAAATGTTATGGATTTCCGTTACCCGACAAGATTCACCAAAAGAAAAGGAGAATGGCAGCCAATGTTCAGCGCTTTAAATTTGGGTATATAAATCCTTATTGGCAAAGAAATACAACCATGGTTGCGATGATGATACGTTAAAACTGTTTGCTCATAACAGAATAATGATGACAAAGGCTTGAACAAAGACGAAACATCAAGTCTGGCTTTCTTTCAAAACAACCTTGTTTATCCAGATCTCCTGTGGAAAATCCCAGTAACTTTCCACTGTCCCCAACCTTGACCTTGCCGGACACCTCAAGTCAGTACCTCAGTCTTCTTTGTCACAATAATCCACACTGACTGTCTGTAAAATGACCGGACACTTTTCCGTCATACAAAAAACACTTTCCACCCAACCTCTCAGCCCCGACACGGCTGCTCTTTTTTAACTTCCGTGGAAAATCACACTTTCCACTGCTGCCCTAGCACGGCTGTGGTAGGGGTTAACGTAACTCTCCCCCGTACCTGGACGCTGGTGTCTCCACCCGTCCTATTAACTGCGTCGAAAAATCTTGACCAGTCAACTTGCGACAACACAGTGCGTTCCCTCGCACACACCCACAAAATTCTCACCACGCACAGGATGTTGTGACGAAATTGCTCGCTGTATTCTCGACTTTACCTGTGCTGTCCTATTTTTGACCTCTCTGCGTTAATTCTCTGACGCCCCATCTCTTGACCTATGAAAAACACCGTACTCCTGTCTTCAGCGCGCACATGACTTCGCTGCGAAATCCCTCACTGTCTGTTTTGCCGCGCGCTGGCTGCTTTTGATGAACTGAAGTGGTCTTTCGTGAACTGTCTGCTAGCTTCAGCGATATTGTTGGTATCAAATTTACCTGTAGTAACCTTTACGTGACCTGTCTGCTAGCTTGAGTTTTTACTCCCGTCTGTCTGTGTGAATTATCTGGCGCACACACAAAGAGTTCACATTACCCTCTTGAAGCCACACAATCCAAATTGTCAAGGGTTTGCTAGTTTGATGGAACGAAGTCACCCGATAATAACTCCTCTCTCAGCGAAGAGCCCACAGATATCTCAGAATGACAACAATGTCTATATTGTTCTTGATCGGACGAGCTCTCAGATACTCCTTACTAAGCGACGAGCTCCCAGATTGTCACACGTCGTCTTGATGATAATATCACGAAGTTCTTACGATGATATGTTCATGATATTGTCGTGTGATGGTCGTTGTCTAGGTAACGATACTCATGGTGTGTCAATGGAGATATCTAACTGTCTTGCAATATAACTCACCCCCGCAGTGCATGTTCACCAGTCATTAAACAAGATTCCGTTGGCGCACATAATCCTTTATTACAGAAATAAGACGGACAGACGGAACATGTTTATACATCCAGAAATAATGTAATCCATAGAATATAATATCCTCCTCACAATTTAACCAGCACACATCAATGCCTTCTCAAGCCTGCTTCATATCAAATCCACAAGACATTTAGTCCAGCTACTATCCACGGCTGGATCTCCTACAATACAACCCACACATTGGGTCGGAGCCACTGCTCAACTATGCAACCCACTCTGGGTTTTGGCCCTCACTCCCCTATAGAACCCACTCTGGTTCAGGCCTGTCTTCACAACTAGGAGAACAACACAACACGGAGATCTCTAACTCCGCTTCTCCTTAGAATACCGACCAGTTCGGCATCTACACATCAACTGTCTTGAAGTCCCTTGACTTCACACAAAACTAAACTGTCCTTCTCCCATCCCCTGGGGTCCACACTCACCCTAACCATTATTTCTCAGGACTGGTTGTTTTCTCATAGCCAGGTCAGTCACTTTACTGTCTCCCACTTTCATCTCCATTTTTTCTCATGCCCGGTCACTCAACTCAATGTCAATGACCCAGGCTTATGTCATACGTGATAGATAAAATCTTAAAAGTTAAATTTTGGATTGTAAGTATGAAGTCTATTAAGCAATTGATTGTTTATTGCTTAAACTTCATATTATTAATATTGAGGTTAATGTTGATGTTCTGCATGATTATGGCATGATATTATTATTTGTTGAGTTTTATTGTTGTTTGCATGATATTTTTTTACATTTATATTATAAATTAATAATCTTTAACATCAGGAACTAACCATGTATTTCTGTTTGCATGATAATTATTAGCAGTTATCACTACTGTCGTTAATTTTTTTTTCATATGGTTTGATAATAAGGATCAACACCTGTTAGGTAATATGATTTCTGTTCGAGTCGGTGGATTCCTGCGGTGTTCTGGGGGTGATGTGTTTCTTTTTGGTGTGGTAACATTTAAGTAGTGTGTGTAACACATTGCCACCTGAGCGATCGTTGGGGAGGCATCGGGTCGAGTTGAGATCAAACATGGTTAAGTTAGTAGATGTGTAATATTGGTGTTTGGAAGTAAATATTAGGAAACGAATTGGATGGGTCCAGTTCGTGTCAGTGAGATCTTCGCATTATCTTGGCGGTTATGTAATTTCGGCTTTAACATCTGCCTTGTGTTCTGTGGGTACGGCACCGCCGGGTTGATGAGGAGGATCACTGGTTCGGGATCAAACCCTATGTGATTTTGTTACAATTTGGTAACGAAATTTGACTTATAGTTATAAATAGGTCAGAGTTGTATGCATGTATCGTTGAGCACTAAGTGGTTTACGGTTGGGCCCGGCTGAAGGGTACCACGATGGTGCATGTACGATGCATGGAAATAACTCGTGTGTGGCGGCATGGCTGAAATGTAAATAATTTGTTTTCATGTTATTTGTTATTAACTTGTAGTTATTATGCCGCGATGCCATACAAAATGAGTTATAGATTTTGTAATTATCCCAGGAGGAGAATAGATGTTATGGAAAGAGTAAATATATATTTAAATGAAATGATGATATAATTATATATAGAGTCATTATTCAATAATTTAATGAGTAAAGATATTTGTTTTAGGGTATTCATAAAATAAAAGATTATAAAATTAGATTATAACTAATAATTATTATTGTTATGAACACAGTAGTATTATCATCATTGAATATTTATTATTGATGTTGTTGATGAATATTGTGAATTATATATTATAGTTTATAGATATTGAAATTAATTTAGGAATTGATAAATATGTTACATTTATTAATGAATTATAAATGGTGATTATTACTATTGGTTATATATTATTGATTAGTTATTGATAGATATGATTGATTGATTGATTGATTTAGGAACCGACATCACAGCATTCGGGACATTCCCATAAGCGCTCCGTCTCCATCCCCAGCAGCCAGCGAAGAGTTCCAACACTAATAGTTCCAGTAGCAATCTGATTATATGTCCGTCTCGCCTTTCCTCTGAGCGTCGAGCATTGGCCAGATCCCCTCATCACACCTCGCTGTCTCATTCTTACCAGACTATGGTGATCCATCTGCTCCTCCGAAGTGTACACGTGCTCCCACAAGGCCGCAACCACTTCTGCCTTGTCATGCATCAATACTCCACCAAGTTTTGCCGAGCCAGCCAATCTGTCCGCCTGTTCATTCCCCAGCACACCGGCATGCTCAGGAGAAAAGATCCAGGTGATGCTTGCTACCCGTGACCTCCGAAGCGAAGCAAGCCACTCTGCACGAAGTTTGCCTGTTCTCACCCTTCTCAGCATGCTTTCTGAGTCAGTTACAATCACAATGTGTGTATGTATCGTGTTTTCTATCCAGCGGAAAGCTGCACTGACCGCCTCCACCTCCATTCTTAAGCTAGATGTAGTGTCATCATACGCCAGGCTCTCCTTCACCAAACGCCGACCATTAGTTTTTGCTAAGAACCCCCAGGCACATCTCCTACCTCTCAACACTGACCCATCCGTGTAGATAATCACATCACCCGGGCGAGAATGTTCCTGAATTAGTTGCTGAATTTCCACTTCCGTGGCCCCTGCTGGCCACTCCCTGCACTCCCGGCTCAATGTTATTACAACTCTGCACAAGTCTGACTGCACGGCTGGCACTCTGACCCACATTGAACATGTTGATTATTATTTTATTTATTATGCATTTGTTATTAGATTATTGTAGAGATAAATTAGATATTACTGAATGATCGTTTTATGATGTGATTATGTATTAATTATATATAGTTAGAAAAGAAAATACAGCCAACACTTCCAGAGATTGTGGCACTATTGATCAACTCAATTCGAAACAGCGTTTCAAGTGTTTCAAACTATGCCAGCAGCAACTATATGCAAAGTAAGCCGAGTTCAGAATACCAGAGTGAAATAAAAACAGTGGACAATGGTAAAACAAAAAGGCGAAGTACATACTACAATGCTTAAGGAATGGGGAAAGTAAGACACTCCCAGAATGTATGGAGGATGTCCATGAACGTGTAGGATTGATATGAGACGTCCATTGCACCCATAGCGATTCGATCTCCAGTATAAAACATAGGTAAGGACGTGTATGAAGGGTGGTAGGAGGTCCATCCATTGAACCCATAGCGATTCGATCTCCAGTAACACGGTTAAGGAACGTATGGAGGATGGTAGGAGTTCCATCCATTGCACCCATATTGATTAGACCTCAGTCCTCTGAATCGTAAAGGAGGCTGAGGCTACACGCATTTTTAAGCGGTTCCAATATATTTATTTTCATTTTGGGATATAATTCTCGGAGATGTCTGTAGGACAAGAAAGTGCAAAGCGTATGCATAACTATGCTGAAAATATTATTATGATTAGTTATATGGCCAGAGGTTCAAAAGTGAATTCACAAAGACAATCCTGGTAGGCTCAAGGCAAAGTGTGGAGCAAGTAGGATTGCATAATGGCATACAAGATGAAGCGAAGCAATGGTCAATTCAGCAGGGCCATGTGGAATGTTAACAGCCAACAATATTCTGAAGTGATTTAATTTAGCAGTATAACCATAGGTGTGAAATTAATGGTTAATTTGATAATAGATTTTGAAACTCAGTTAATAGATTTCAATGTAATGTATATAGAATAAGGATAAGTATACATTGAATAGATACAGATTTTGATAAGGTAAATTAAGAGGATATGCATGTATTAGTTAGTTGAAACAAAATATTCAGATTTCCGATTTTTCAGATCCCAAGACGTACTTCTAGATACAGTCAATTAATTAATTAGACATTAATGATATGTTGTAAATTGGTTTGTGAGAAAAAATTTGTGGCACACAATGTAATATGTACATGACATAATACACAGTTCATGTGTCAGTGAACATCACACAATGTAATATGTACATGCCATAATACACAGTTCATGTGCCAGTGAACATCACACAATGTAATATGTACATGCCATAATACACAGTTCATGTGCCAGTGAACATCACACAATGTAATATGTACATGCCATAATACACAGTTCATGTGCCAGTGAACATCACACAATGTAATATGTTCATGCCATAATACACAGTTCATGTGCCAGTGAACATCACACAATGTAATATGTACATGCCATAATACACAGTTCATGTGCCAGTGAACATCACACAATGTAATATGCACAAGCCATAATACACAGGTCATGTGCCAGTGAACATCACGCAATGTAATATGTACATGCCATAATACAAAGTTCCTGTGCCAGTGAACATCACACAATGAAATATGTACATACCATAATACAAAGTTCCTGTGCCAGTGAACATCACACAATGTAATATGTACATGCCATAATACACAGTTCATGTGTCCAGTGAACATCACACAATGTAATATGTACATGCCATAATACACAGTTCATGTGCCAGTGAACATCACACAATGTAATATGTACATGCCATAATACACAGTTCATGTGCCAGTGAACATCACACAATGTAATATGTACATGCCATAATACACAGTTCATGTGCCAGTGAACATCACACAATGTAATATGTACATGCCATAATACACAGTTCATGTGCCAGTGAACATCACACAATGTAATATGTACATGCCATAATACACAGTTCATGTGCCAGTGAACATCACACAATGTAATATGTACATGCCATAATACACAGTTCATGTGCCAGTGAACATCACACAATGTAATATGTACATGCCATAATACACAGTTCATGTGCCAGTGAACACCACACAATGTAATATGTACATGCCATAATACACAGTTCATGTGCCAGTGAACATCACACAATGTAATATGTACATGCCATAATGCAATGTTCATGTGCCAGTGAACATCACACAATGTAATATGTTCATGCCATAATACACAGTTCATGTGTCAGTGAACATCACACAATGTAATATGTACATGCCATAATACACAGTTCATGTGCCAGTGAACATCACACAATGTAATATGTACATGTCATAATACACAGTTCATGTGTCAGTGAACATCACACAATGTAATATGTTCATGCCATAATACACAGTTCATGTGCCAGTGAACATCATACAATGTAATATGTACATGACATAATACACAGTTCATGTGCCAGTGAACATCACACAATGTAATATGTTCATGCCATAATACACAGTTCATGTGCCAGTGAACATCACACAATGTAATATGTACATGCCATAATACACAGTTCATGTGTCAGTGAACATCACACAATGTAATATGTTCATGCCATAATACACAGTTCATGTGCCAGTGTTTGTCATCTGAATTTGCAGGTCCTCATTACCGTAAACATAACTTTTTTAGCGAGAAATCACTAGTTGTTAAGCAAAACATCAAAGGAATGTCGCCGCTTTCAATGATTTAAGTTGTTTTTGGACCTATCAAAGACATATTCCTTGGGTGGGGGTAAATATTATAAGACAGGAAAATTTCATAACGATGCAACAGACAGTTTTCAAAATAATTGATCGTGAATGAAGGCAAACAAATGTGGACATACTATAGTTTCTCTTTACCCCCTTGGGTGGGGGTAAATATTATAAGACAGGAAAATTTCATAACGATGCAACAGACAGTTTTCAAAATAATTGATCGTGAATGAAGGCAAACAAATGTGGACATACTATAGTTTCTCTTTACCCCCTTGGGTGGGGGTAAATATTATAAGACAGGAAAATTTCATAACGATGCAACAGACAGTTTTCAAAATAATTGATCGTGAATGAAGGCAAACAAATGTGGACATACTATAGTTTCTCTTCCCCCCCCCCCTCCCCCAATTGTGCCTAGAGGGTCTGGCTGGCTGTTTCATCCGGTTTTAGGCAATCGCTCATTGTTTGGTATCGCCAGCTGAGCGATGCGGGTGTATGGTGTGCGGAATTGGTCAGAAATCTCAAGTCGAAGGCCGTGAGGTGGCTGGAAATATCTGACAATAGCATGGAAGGTCAGATGAATCATCATAGTCTGGGAATCATGTGTATAGCACGGAAGATCAGATAAATCATTATAGTGTGGGAATCATGTGTATAGCATGGAAGATCAGATAAATCATTATAGTATGGGAATCATGTGTATAGCATGGAAGATCAGATAAATCATCATAGTTAGGGAATCATGTCTATAGCATGGAAGGTCAGATAAATCATCATAGTCTGGAAATCATGTGTATAGCATGGAAGATCAGATAAATCATCATAGTTATGGAATCATGTGTATAGCACTGAAGATCAGATAAATCATTATAGTGTGGGAATCATGTGTATAGCATGGAAGATCAGATAAATCATTATAGTATGGGAATCATGTGTATAGCATGAAAGGTCAGATAAATCATTATAGTATGGGAATCATGTGTATAGCATGGAAGATCAGATAAATCATTATAGTATGGGAATCATGTGTATAGCATGGAAGATCAGATAAATCATTATAGTATGGGAATCATGTGTATAGCATGAAAGGTCAGATAAATCATCATAGTCTGGGAATCATGTGTATAGCATGGAAGATCAGATAAATCATCATAGTTTAGGATTATGTGTATAGCAAGGAAGATCAGATAAATCATTATAGTCTGGGAATCATGTATATCATCAGTACTGACAGGAAAGGCCAGGCGGACACACAATTAGGTTACATCTGTTTCCATTAGTACTGGGATATTATGCCCGAGTTCTTTGATGTCGATTCTGGACTCGACTCAACGGTAACACAAAAGTAATGCAAAACAACTTATTTCCTTCTTGTATGTCAACACAGAAGTCACGCATAATATCATGCACCCTAACCCTAGGTTTAAAAGAACTATATAAAAGAACTTCAGCTCTCCGGACAATCCCTCAAGTGTTCAGTCTCTCCAAGGGAAAACAACACCATGTGCTGTCGATACTGAGAGACAGTCATCCGGACAGACCCGCAAATGCTAAGTGTTACGGAAAGACAGACAAGATTGCTGAATTGTTGCCATTAGATAGGTGGTAAATAGTGTCGACACCCTAACCAACATCGACTGACAGAGAAGGTGTAGTCCCCGTTCATAAGGCAGAGTCCGTGTGTCAGGGCGGGTTCGATCCCTGAAGTAATACAACATGATCCCCGTGACTCCCCCTGCAGTTGGCAAAGTTCCCGTAGGTATTGGTCCGGAGAGCTACTCGACCCCTTGTTCAAGGGCGAATGTTCCCGTAGGCAATGTTCCGGAGAGCTAATACCCCCTCTTGAGTAGGAACATCCAGGGAACTGAGATTACTGCAGGATGGAACCGGCTCCTGCCACCACGGACTGCTGGATCACGAAGGCGGGACACTTCCCTCTCAGTCGATGTCACTTAAGCTGGACACATCTTGACCACGGACTCCATGCCATGTCCACCAGGCTTTGACATTATTGCACGGACCTCAGAGAGACATGTCCAGGTAGTCGTCCAGCCCCTGCTGCCCTCCTCACAGAGACATGTCCAGGTAGTCGTCCAGCCCCTGCTGCCCTCCTCACAGAGACATGTCCAGGTAGTCGTCCAGCCCCTGCTGCCCTCCTCAGGTATACAGACAACACAGCGGCACCAGTCATCGTCTACGGCCATACCACGTGGCACATACCGGTTCTCCATCGTCTACGGCCATACAACGTGGCACATACCGGTTCTCGCCCGATCACCGAAGTCAAGCAACGTCGGGCGTGGTTAGTACTTAGATGGGTGACCGCTTGGCAACACCACGTGTTATTGACATTTTTATTTTATTTTTGTTTGTGTCTTGTGTTTTTAGCCCTGGACAAGTTTGTTGTTTTGGTACCCGCCTGTCTACTAGCACTGTAGCTCTCCGGACAAATCTGCAGGTACTCATTCTCCTAGTGAAATCCGCCACAGCAACTTTGACTGTATCCCATTTTGGCGGTTTCTTCTGTCAGCTCTTGTGTAAACAGACACAACACAATTACATCCAAAACAACATTCCGGATGTACGCATAAGAAGAAGATATGTTTTACAATTTATTGCCTGGCATATTACAAGGAGGATACAGTTAAAGAAAGTCAAGTATAAAACAGGAAACACTAAATATGATTTGTGTACATTGAGTAATGACAAGGAAATACAAAACAAATTCAACAAAGTACAGAACATATGTGATATATTGTCGGATCTAGAGATATTATTCCATGATGTGGATGAACAATGGGAAATGTTGAAGAATTCAATCAGTTTGGCTGCAGAAACAACTATTCCAAAATTAAATAAGATGGGTCCTAAGAAATGGATGACTGAAGAAATTTTACAACTAATGGAAACAAGAAGACCCAACAAAAATAATCCTGCCAAATATGAAGAAATCAACAGACACGTGAGAATATTATGAAAGGAGGCAAAAGAAGATGGCTTGAGAAAAATTGCTTAGAAATTGAAAAACAACACAACAGTCAAAATACCAAATTAGTGCACAAAAGAATTCAGGAACTTACTAATAAAAGAACAAGTACATCAACAGGCTGTCTAAAAACTAAAGATGGCAAAATCATAATAGAAAAAGATCAGATTCTACATGTATGATGATAACAGAGGTGAACAGTATAATATTCGATTTAATCATGAAGGACTGCCAATTTTGAAGATGGAGGCTCGAAATGTTCTTAAGCATATGAAAGATGGCAAGGCCGCAAGTTCAGATAACATCACAACAGAAATGATTAAGGCTGTAGAAGAATATGGAATAGATCAAGTCACCAGACTGCTGAACACATCTTGTCTGTGATAAATGTTCCCTGTCTATGATATTTGTTCCCTGTCTGTGATGCATGTTCCTTGTCTGTGACGCATGTTCTCTGTATGTGATATATGTTCCATGTCTGTGATGTATGGTCCCTGTCTGTGATGTATATTCCTTGTCTGTGATATATGTTCCCTGTGTGTGATATTTATTCCCCATTTCTGATATATGTTCCCTTTCTGTTATGTATGTTCCCTGTCTGTAATATTTATTCCCTATTTCTGATGTATGTTCCTGTCTGTGATATATGTTCCCTGTCTGTGGTGTATGTTCCTGTCTGTGATGTATGTTTCCTGTCTGTGATGTATGTTCCCTGTCTGTAATGTATGTTCCCTGTCTGGGATGTATGTTCCCTGTCTGTGATATATGTTCCGTGTATGTATGTATGTTCCCTGTATGTGACATATGTTCCATGTCTGTGAAATATGTTCCATGTCTGTGAAATATGTTCCCTGTCTGTGATGTATGTTCCTGTCTGTGATGTATGTTCCTGTCTGTGATATTTGTTCCTTGTCTGTGATATTTGTTCCCTGTCTGTGATGCATGTTCCTTGTCTGTGACGCATGTTCTCTGTATGTGATATATGTTCCATGTCTGTGATGAATGCTCCCTGTCTGTGATGTATGTTCCCTGTCTGTAATATTTATTCCCTATTTCTGATATATGTTCCCTTTCTGTTATGTATGTTCCCTGTCTGTGATATTTATTCCCTATTTCTGATGTATGTTCCCTGTCTGTGATGTATGTTCTCTGTCTGTGATGTATGCTCCCTGTCTGTGATATTTATTCCCTATTTCTGATGTATGTTCCCTGTCTGTGATGCATGTTTTTAAAAAATCAGATTGTGTCTGCGTGTTTTATTCTAATGTTATACCCATTATATTGTAATACATGATCGGATTGTGTCTGCGTGTTTTAACATGCTATATCCAGTGTATTGTAATACTTGTTCTGTCATGTGGATGTTCCTCAGTGTTCTGTCATGTGTATGTTCCTCAGTTTTCTGTCATATGTATGTCCTCAGTGTCCTGTCATGTGTATGTTCCTCAGTGTCCTGTCACGTGTATGTTCCTCAGTGTCCTGTCATGTGTATGTTCCTCAGTGTCCTGTCATGTGTATGTTCCTCAGTGTCCTGTCATGTGTATGTTCCTCAGTGTCCTGTCATGTGTATGTTCCTCAGTGTCCTGTCATGTGTATGTTCCTCAGTGTCCTGTCATGTGTATGTTCCTCAGTGTTCTGTCATGTGTATGTTCCTCAGTGTCCTGTCATGTGTATGTTCCTCAGTATTCTGTCATGTGTATGTTCCTCAGTGTTTGTGGGCCATGACCCACATGCATGTGTTGCCGCAGGATAGACGTCAGGTCTCACCCGTCAGCTGTTCTGTGGGCTGGCCTGGTATTTCGGGCTGTGAACTCTGTCTCACCCCTGACCCGCTATGGTCCATCTGGCGTCTGACGTCCTGTGAACTCTCTCACCTTTGACTCACTATGGCCACCCGGCGTCTGACGTCTCCTGTGAACTCTTGTCTCACCTCTGACCCGCTATGGCCACCCGGCGTCTGACGTCCTGTGAACTCTGTCTCACCTCTGACCCGCTATGGCCACCCGGCGTCTGACGTCCTTTGAACTCTGTCTCACCTCTGACCCGCTATGGCCACCCGGCGTCTGATGTCCTGTGAACTCCCTCAATACTGGCGAATAGCTCCGAGGCAATCACAGTTTGTGACAGTGTCAACTGCTTCCTGTCTATGACGTGTATCCCGCTGTCACAATTGGGTGCTTCTATAAATGGCGTCCTTGCTGAGATGTGTGCGTGTGTGGGATGTGTGTAGATGAAACTGTCACCGACAACATATGTTAACACTAACGGTGGACTTCACAGTTCACATAAACACATACATACACACAGACACACATAGACACAGACACACACACAGTGCGGCTCTGTGTCTGAGGCTCATCAACACACACACACACATGACTCCACCAGCAGCCGACACACGTGGATGATCTCGCCGCCGATGTGTTGCACCAGCAGACTGGACACACTGCCACTCAAGGAATCATCCAGCATCAGCTGCCTGATTGACGTACTGCTAGCACACCCAGACCTCGCAGCTAGCAACCTGCTGATTCCTGTCCCTGTTTCTAACAGGGCCCCACATGTGGGGCTGTTCCTCCAATGTCCGAGTAGTCCGATCTGACAGGGCCCCACATGTGGGACTGTTCCTCCAGTGTCCGAGTATCCGATCTGACAGGACCCCACATGGGGGACTGTCCTTCCAGTGTCCGAGTATCCGATCTGACAGGGCCCCACATGTGGGACTGTTCCTCCAGTGTCCGAGTCTCCGATCTGACAGGACCCCACATGTGGGGCTGTTCCTCCAGTGTCCAAGTGTCCGATCTGACAGGACCCCACATGTGGGGCTGTTCCTCCAGTGTCCTAGTGTCCGATCTGACAGGGCCCCACATGTGGGACTGTTCCTCCAGTGTCCAAGTGTCCGATCTGACAGGGACCCCACATGTGGGACTGTTCCTCCAGTGTCCAAGTGTCCGATCTGACAGGACCCCACATTCGGGACTGTCCTTCCAGTGTCCGAGTGTCCTATCTGACAGGACCCCTCATTCGAGACTGTTCCTCCAGTGTCCGAGCGTCCGATCCAATCCTGCTTTTGGCAGGCTTGACACGCTAAGGCTGAAACGATGCCCTCCTGTCCTGACAGACGTATCTGATGTCTCTGTCAACATAGATCACACCTTAATTTAAGATGACCATATGGTTGTCACCAGCCGGCTCCCTGGCCGAGGGGTTAGCAGCTTTCTCCGTTAACCCCGAATACTCTCGTGGTCGACGTGAGCGGACGAGAATTAGAAGTGGTTCGAGTCACGCCAGTGACTTATGAGAGTATGGCAGCCGGTCGCTCAGAAAGTCGTGGAGTGCTGATGAGCGTAATCTAGCCTAGGAATCAACATACAGCTGAAAGATGCTGGTGTTGACCGCAATATCCTGAAACAGGATGGAAACGCGGAAAAAAAATATGGTTGTCACCACTAAGGCACGCCGTTTCAACAATGCACGCATTGAGAGAGATGAGCACCTCGCTGATCAAGTGATGGGTCGTGAGTACCATCCCCTCAATCCTCTACTCAATGCCGTCTATACCTTATTATGTCAGATGTAACAGTTGACCCTCGTCGTTATTCACCGAGGACATTATATACTCACACATTCTCGCGACGTGAAGAGCTACTCTCGATCAAACACGGTGTCGTCTGCTGACACACTCGGTAGAGCTGCTGGCTGTGTGTACAATGTGCTTAGATCACCATGTAGAATCACAGAACTGTAACAGCCGTGCTGCACACAGATTAGTTCTACATAGCTCACTGCAATATGATGAGCTACAATCATATCTTTCATTCTCCAAGATATGCACGCCTACTTGTGTAGTGTCCTTCAATAACTGTCTATCAAGACCCACACAACTTAATTTTGGGGTGCCTCAGGGGCTCAATACTAGTCCGCTGCTTTTTGCAGTGTATATTATCGATCTTCCTTTATACCTCAATACTTCGTGTGATCTATTTGCGGATGAACCTGCACTATTTACACAAGTCAGAGAGCCTTTGTGACTTAGAGAGCTCTTTACAAAACGATCTTGACAACCTTAGTAGATGGAGCAATGAAAATCGCATGTTAATTAACATCGACAAAACTAAATCCGATGCTAAGAACGACCAGGACAAAAAACTACAGACGCTAGCCATAACTGGGACACCCCTCGAGCTCCACGTGGACACGTTACCTATAATTAATGTAAATGACAATAAAACATTAGGTCTTTTAATTGACAGACATTTAACTGGAGCCCTCGTGTTCACGCCTTACCAAGAGAATAGCACAAAAAGTTTACCAACTTGCTAAAATTCAACACTTTTTGGATGAAAGCACACGTAAAAGTATTCTATGCATCCTATATCCAATCACCTCTCGATTATTGTTCCACAGTCTGGGATGGCTGCCTAAATCTAATATGAAACGATTGTGTTCGCTTCAAAACCGCGCTATACGTCTAGTTTTCTAGCATAAAGCACGTGAAAAGTAATAAATTATACAGCCATCTAAGACTTCTACCACTTCAAAGCGCTTCCTTTTTAACAAAGCCAAATTAGTGAATAAAATTATATCTGAAAATACGCCAGAGTATCTTCTACCGTTAATTCAATCTAATGCAATGAACAGTAAGCGCTTAAATTTATTACAGCTTCCTAAGCCTAGATTGGACTTATACAAAACTTGTTTCGCATATTCTGGTGCTCACTTGTGGAATAGCCTTCAACCAGAACTGAAAACACCAATGAGTCCCTACACATTCAACCGAAAAACTCTTTCAATACTTACTTCATACCGACTATATGCCTCCATAAGTCACCTACTAGTATCATTTTTCCACTATCATTCTTCACTGTATGTGTGTGAACGAGACAGTGGGTGAGAGAGTGAGTGAGAAAGAGTGTGAGTGGAAGAATTAGTATGAGTGAGAGTGAGAGAGTATGCATGCGCATGTGCCTGAGTGAGTGTAAAAGTGAGTGAGTGTGTGGACATATGTGTGAGAGATTTGGTTAGAGAATGAGTGAATCTGAGAGAGTGGGTGTGCTGTGTGTCTGCCTGTCTGTGTGATAGAGTGTGAAAGTTAGTGAGTGAGTGTGAGTTAGAGAGTCATCGAGTAAATGAGTGAGTAAGGGAGCGTGAGTGAGTGAGAGAGAGAGAATTTGTAGGTATGCGTGTATGTGCGCGAATGAGTGAGTGTGAGAGCGAGTGAGTGTGTTAAAGACAGAGCGTGGTTGAATGAGAGAGTGCATGAGAAAGTGTGATGTATGTGTGTGCATGTCTGGATGTGTGTATGGGTGTATATGTGTGTACATGTGTGCATTTGTGTGTGACTCTGTGTGTATGTCTGTACGTGTGTTAAGGTGTGCGTTCATGTGTTCATATGCGTTTATATGCATGTGCGTGTGTGTATGTGTGTATGGACGAGTGTGAGAGAGAGAGAGAGAGAGAGCAAGAGAGAGAGAGAGCAAGAGAGAGAGAGAGAGCTTGCAAGAGAGAGAGAGAGAGAGAGAGAGAGAGAGAGAGAGAGGGAGAGAAAAAAAAAAGAGAGATTTGAATTGCATCACTAATTTTTACGCTACATAATGTATGTACAATTTTTTCTCCACTTCTTGCAATTGCGAGAATTCTCACGACAATCGTCAGTGTCTAAATTGTGTGTAAAGTGTAGGAGTTTGTTCTTATTAGTTTCAGTAATCATGTGAGGCATCATGTATTTGTCTATATGTGAGGATGTATGTATGGGTGAGTATGTGAGGGATATGTATGTGTGTGGGGTGGGGGGGGGGGGGAATGCGTGTGTGCTATGTAAGAGAGAGAGAGAGAGAGAGAGAGAGAGAGAGAGAGAGCGAGAGAGAGAGAGAGAGAGAGAGAGAGAGAGAGAGAGAGAGAGAGAGAGGAGAGAGAGAGAGAGAGAGAGAGAATTCAGTGCTCGCATGTCCTGTATCATGCCATTCCATATTCTTTGTGTATTTTCATCTTTCACATTATCATTTTGTATGTATGACACTTGATTTTATCATGTATAATATAACATTACTGTAATGTGAGTGAGAGCGCTAGTGAGTGAGAGAGAAGAGAGAGAGAGAGAGAGAGTAGAGAGAGAGAGAGAGAGAGAGAGAGAGAGAGAGAGAGAGAGAGAGAGAGAGTTGAATTGCATCACTAATTTTTAAGTTACAAAATGTATATGTACAATTTTTCTCCATTTTCTTTACAATTTTGCGACAATGCTCACGACAATCGTCACTGTATGTGTGTGTAAAGTGTGGGAGTTTGATCATAATAGTAGGTTGGGGGATCGGGGGATGTGTGTGTGGGTGGATTCGTGATGTGTGTGGGTGGGCGGGGTGGGTTTGTGTGGTTGGGTGGGGGATTTGTGTGTAGGTGCGTGCGAGATGTATGGGTGTATGGGGAGATGTGTTTGTGAGTGGGGATGTGTGTTTGTCCTAGGTGGTTGTGGGTGAGTGGGTGGAGGAGGATATGTTGGTGGATGATTGATGGTGGGTTATGGGATGGGTGGGGGTATATGTGTGGGTGGGGAGATGTGGGTGTGGGGATATGTGGTGGGTGGGAGATGTGTGCAGGTGGGGGTGGTTGTGGATTTGGGGATGTGTATGTGGGTGTGGGATGTTTGGGTGGATGGGTGGGGAGTGGGTGAGAGATGTGTGGGTGAATGTGTGTGGGGGATGTGTGTGGGTTTGGGGGAGGGGTGCGTGATGAGTGTGGGTGATGGATTTGGAGATGTGTGTGTGGGTGGGGGATATGTCTGGCTGGGTGGGGGTGTGTGTGGCTGGATGGAGGATGTATGTGTGGGTAGTGAGGGTGACTGTAGTTGGGGGATGTGTGGATGGGTAGGAGATGTGTGGATAGATGTGTGTGTGTGGGTGAGGGATGTGTCTTTGGGATGTGTGTGGGTGTGGTATTGTGTGGGAGGGGAGCTGGGTGTGGATAAATGATGTTTGTGTGGGTGGGTGAAGGTGTTGTTGGGTTTGTGGGTGGGTGAATGATGTGTGTGAGGGTGGGGGATGTTTGCTTAGATGGGTGGTTGGGATGTGTGAGTGTGGGTGGGTAGATAGGAGATGTATGTGTTGATGAGTGGGTAAGGGATGTGTGGGTGTTAGTGGTTGAGGGATAAGTACGTGTGTCTAGGGATGTGTGAGGGGATGAATGTATGGTTTGTGTGCGCGTGGATGGGAGGTGTGTGTTTGTGAATGAGGAATGTGTTGGTGGGTGGGGATGTGTGTGAGGGATGTTTGTATGGGTGGGGAGATTGTGCGTGGGTGGGGATGTGTGTGTATATGGGTAAGGGTGTGTGGTTAAGGGATGTGTGGCTGGGGGAATGGGTGGATGGAGGATGTGTGGTTGGGTGGAGGATGTGTGGTTGGGTAGAGGATGTGTGGGTGGGTGATTGTATATGAGTAAGGGTGTGTGGTTAAGGGATGTTTGGTTGGGGGATAGGTGGGTAGAGGATATGTGGGTGGGTAGAGGATATGTGGGTGGGGTGAGTGTGTGCAGGTTAGGAGATGGTGGGGGATGTTTGTAGGTGGTGGGCTCGGGATAAGTGAGTAGGCTGGGGGAGATGGGAGATTATGTTGGTGAGTGTGGAATTTGTGTGTGGGTAGTGCGGAATACTGTGAGTTGACGGGGAGATGTGTGTGTGTGGCTGAGGAATGTGTGTTTGGTTGGGTGGTTGGAGGTGTGTGGGTGGAGGAGGATATTGGGTGAGTGATTGTTGGTGGGAAATGGGATGGGTAAAGGATATGTGATTGGGTGGGGAGATGTGTGTAGGTGGGGGATGTGTGGGTTATTGAATGTATGTGTGCTTGGGGTGTGGGTGGATGGGATGTGTGGTGGATGAGAGGTGTGTGTGGATGGGGAGATGTGTAGGGATGTGGTGGATGGGTGGGGGGAATGTATTGTATGTGTGTGTTGTTGGGTGGGGGAGTTGGGCGTGAATGGGGGATGTGTGGGTGGGTGGTGGATGTGTCTTATAACATAGTAATATGCATTGGTTATGTTTACAAAATTCAGTGTGACAATGTGCTTTTTTCCTATGCACTGTTCATGAAAGAAAGATGAGTGATTGGAAGGGCCGAATGTAAGACGGGCCTGCGTGCCCAATTTGTTACCCTTTGAAAATAAAGTCTGTTCGTTCGTTCGTTCGTTCGATGTTGCAAACACGCCTCCCCGTGTTCTGCTCGCTCTGTTGGTTTCATTATTAGCTTGGACCCACTTTACGGTCCCTCATGCCAGTCTGTGATTCCGCCTGAGGCTGTCCGTGCCCTCGTGGATTGTCCTGTGTCTCAAGCTGCCCAAATCCCTCGTGAATTGTCCTGTGTCCTAAAAACTGTCCGTGCCCTCGAAAATTGTCCTGTGTCCTAAAGCTGTCCATGCCCT
>JACEFZ010025981.1:32500-35400 GCA_014155875.1 Cepaea nemoralis | reverse complement strand
TCCCCCCTTTCCCCGCCCCACCCCCTCCTTTTCCCTCCCCTCCCCCCCCCCTTTCTCCCCCTCCCTCCCTCCCCTCCTCCTCCCTATCCCTGCATTCTCCTCCTCCTCCTTCTCCCCTCATCCTTCTCCCTCCTACTCTCCTTCTCTCCACTCTCATTCTCCTTCCATCCTCCTCCTCGTCCTCCCTATTCCTCATCTCTCATTCTACCCTTCTCACCTCCTCCTCCTCCTCCTCCTCCTCCCTCCTCCTCCTCCCTCCTCCTCCGTCATCCTCCTCCTTCCCCCTCCTCCCTCCTCCTCCCTCATCGTCCTACCTCCTCCTCCCTCCTCCTCCTCCTCCCTCCTCCTCCTCCCTCCTACTCCTCCCTCCTCCTCCTAATCCCTCCTCCTCCCTCCTATTCCTCCCTACTCCTCCTGTCTCCTCCTCCTCCTCTCTCCGCCTATCTCTTCCTCCTACCTCTTCCTACTCCTCCTTTTTCTTCTTCTGCTACTGCTGCTGCAGCCGCACCATTTACCCAAGTTAATTGTTGGGGGAAGATGTAAAGATCTTTCACGTGCTCTTTCTAATGCTTTTTGTAAGTTGGTCTTCGTTTATCTAAGGTTGTTCTAACTGCAACCAATAAATGATTAGACAGACAGGCAGACAGCAGACAGAAGAGAGGGACGGATAGACAGACAGACAGACAGACAGACAGACAGACAGACAGACAGACAGATAGTCGGGAACGGGAACGGGAACGGGAACTTATATGACTACTTATATGAATTAAATGAGATGCTCCCCATCAGGGAGCAACTTTCTTTCCCTCGCTTGAAACGCTCCAACCTATCCCCTTCCGAATGGCGTGCCCTGTCTCAACTACAGCGCAGACAGGACATAGTCATCAAACCGGCGGATAAAGGGGGTGCGGTAGTTGTTTGGCAAAAAGATCTATATGTCGAGGAAGTCATGTCTCAATTAATAAACCTGACAATTATTCACCCTGCACCGAAGACCCCACTCTCTCCTACAACCGGAAGATTCAAAACACCATCAAACAGCTCATACGTGAGGATGCCTTACCACCAGTGCCACTTCACTTCACATCCATGACTCCGGCTTGGGCAAACCCACCCTCTACATGCTGCCCAAAATACATAAACTTAAAAATCCTGGACGTCCGATAGTTTCTGCCTGCTCGTGCCCGACTGAACTGATCTCAGCGTTTCTTGACAGGATTTTCCAACCTCTAGTTGCGAATCTCCCGTCATACATCAAGGATACAACGCATGCGTTACTTTCATTCAACTCTCTCCAACTGACTCCTGGGAACACATACAGACTATTCCTAATAGATGTATGTTCCCTCTATACCTCCATTCCTCACGCTGATGGCCTCAGGGCGCTACAGTTCTTTCTGGATCAACGCACAGATCAAGCCATCCCTACACGCACACTTGTGAGACTCGCTGAATTGGTCCTCACCAACAATTCCTTTGAGTTCAATGGAACACTTTGATGGAATACTGGTGGAATATTGATGGAATACTTTGAACAAATCAGCGGTGTCGCCATGGGCACTAAAATGGGACCCAGCTACGCATGTGTATTTATGGGACATCTGGAACACCAGATTGAACTCAGCTATGATGGTCTTCTCCCTTCTTTTTACCGACGCTACATCGATGACGGCATAGATCTCACTGACATGTCGGAGGCGGAACTGAACCGGTTTATTAATTATGTCAAGAACTTCCATCCCTCGATCCAATTCACCTCAGAAATTTCCACCACCTCTGTCAATTTTCTTGACACCACCATTAAGTTAAACTCTACAGGCCTCACGACCTCCGTGTACTATAAACCTACTGATGCTCACGGTTTCCTCCTGTACAGCTCATCCCACCCCAAAAGCTGCAAAGATTCCATCCCATATTCCCAGCTACTCCGCCTTCGTCGCATCTGTCAGGATGATAATGACTTCCTCGAGAGAGCCCACGAAATGCTGGACTTTTTCCGCAGACGGTCCTACCCAGAGGACGTCTTGTCGACAGCTCTCTGTCGCATAACCCAGGTCTCGCAGGAAATATCCCTCGCCAAGCATACGCGACCTCAGAACAATGAACCCAAGCTTATCCTCACCTTCCATCCACATGCCTATGCCATCAAGCACATTTTCCTGAGACACTGGTCCATCTTGGAATCGGATCCTACCACTCGTGAGGTATTCTCAAATGGCCCCAGGGTAATTTTCCGCCGTAACCAGAGCCTCAGAGACCACCTTGTGCACAGTCGCCTCCCCACGGTTACTTCATCCGTGGGCACCTTCGAATGCCATCGTAGGAACTGTCTGACATGCCCATACGTTGTTCAGACACCAGAAATTGCATTTCCCCGAGGCACCTTCACCTTGAAAGATTCGTTCACCTGCACATCCCGCAATCTGATTTATGTTATCATCTGCAAACGATGTGACATGAAATACATTGGCCAAACGGGCAGACGTCTTGCGGATCGTTTTAGAGAACACCTCAGAGACATCAATCAGGGCGCTGACAAACCTGTCCCCAACCATTTCAATTCCTCCAACCACAATGGAGCCGACGATGCATGTGTCACCGCATTAAAACCCTGCTTCTCAAATAGCTGTGTCAGACTTAGAATTGAATGCCAGCTAATCAACAATCTGGGATGCATCCACCCGGCAGGAATTAATACTGTCGTGGACGCTACAGTATAACTGTGGCATCTTCCCCAATTGTTTACACTACGGCTGTCTCCCCCCCCCCCCCCCCCCCCGCGATATCTAGACTTAATTGTCCCCACATTTCTATGTTTTCATAGCAGACTGTTCACATATTTTTGGCTACTCAAATCCTTTTTGGCAACCCATTTTCAATTCTGCGCCACAAGCGTTTTC
>JACEFZ010025981.1:0-27500 GCA_014155875.1 Cepaea nemoralis | reverse complement strand
TCGGCTCTCTGTGGTTGATGTGGTCAGTATCAGAAATCTCCTGGTACTAACTTTACGTTGGGACGATGTGGGACCCTAGGTCCATTTAAACATCCGACCCGTTGCTGATCACACCCCTGAACATCGGATAGGCAGGCATGCGTTTATCCACAACGATATCGCGGCTGCCTGGGTATATGGTGCTATTCCCACATTGTTAGAGCGATCGGCACTCAGTTGGTGTTGTGGTCACTGTCACGTGGGTCGTATTTGCTCCCCAGCAAATCTCCGGGTATCAGTTTGAGGCTGGGAGGCCACATCACTGCGGGGAAATCTCCGGGTATCAGTTTGAGGCTGGGAGTCCACATCACTGCGGGGAAATCTCCGGGTATTTATTTGAGGCTGGGAGTCCGCATCACTGCGGGGAAATCTCCGGATATTTATTTGAGGCTGGGAGTCCACATCAGTGGGGGGAAATCCCCGACTCGATGGGGATTCGAACATATAACCAACGGACTAATAGGCAAGAGTGCTAGCCATTTAGCCACCACGACTCTTTGTCATATTGTTGGGATCCTCCGTGGCCAAGTGGTTACGCCACCTGATTAGCGGCTCCGACGTTCGATTCCAGGTCACGCCATTGGGTTCATGAATACAAATTTCTTGGAGACTCATGGGGGTCGTCGCTGGAGCTACGGAGTTCGTGGTTGGTGCGTCGCTTTCGACAGGCCGCCCTGCAGGAAGAGACCGAAACAAATTGGATGCAACCCGGTGCAATGAAGACAAACCTCTTGTCTTTTATAACTTTAAATCGGTCATATAGGTATGCTCTTCTTTTGCACTTGATCCCCGCTGGAGTACAGGCGATCAGCCAAACTACCCCTAAGCGTCCTATCCTTAGCTATCCCCTGCCGCTCCCTCCACGTCCTCCACATTTTCATCATCATCATCATCATCATCATCATCATCATCATCATCATCATAATCATCATCATCATCATCATCATCATCATCATCTTCATCATCATCATCATCATAATCATCATCATCATCATCATTATCATCATCATCATCATCATCACCATCTTCTTCTTCTTCTTCTTCTTCTTCTTCTTCTTCTTCTTCACCATCATCATCATCATCGTCGTCGTCTGTTAGCGTCAAGCGTTGTGTGGAGGATTAATTGGCTCTGCAGCGTCCGATGAGTGTCACTGGATAGTGTCATTCCGTGTGATTGTACAATATTTTTGATGTCGTCAATTCATTTTCTCCTCGGGCGCCCTCTTGGTCTCGTGACAAATCTTCTTTGATGTAGGCCCAGTGCTGGTAATTGATGGTGTTGCATTCTAACGAGATGACCAAACCATTTGATCTTCTGTCTACATCGGTCTCTAATTCTCGTCTCCGTGTGCTTTAGGTCTTCGTTTAATATTTCGTTTGTTCTGCGAGTATCAGAGAAACGACGTTCTAACTATACTATTGTATAGTTTTCTCAATATGTGTGCTATCCAACGCCATCGTCTCTTCCTCACTTCTTGATTCACTGGAATCTGTTTGGAGCCTTAGAGTCTTCATTAGTGGTTGAACCTTGCCATTTTTGTCATTCTGTCCTGCACAGACTCAAGCTAATGAATGTTTATGGTTTATTAGTGATTGTGCTAGTCTTTATCCACTTTTCTTATTAAAACAGCATTACTGGTTTTATTTACTGACTGATCGAAGCGAGAAGATCAAGAAAGGGTTAAATAGGCCAGGAACATATGACAAGTCTAGCAAACCGGTGGGGAATTTACGCGATCCTAGAAAAATACACTGCTCGTGAATCATGAAGGTGATTGGAGGAAAGGCGCTAGTCATGGGCACCGGAACTACAGTAACCCCTCTCCACGACGCCTAACGGCATAAGTGAGAGACAACAGCAACAACAACAGCAACAACAACAACAACAACAGCAACAACAACAACAACAACAACAACAACTGGTTTAGTGTTAAATATTCTAATTTCGGTGCACAGTTTAATTTCTTTTGTCTTTCATAAATTTCCCAGTGCAGTTTGGGAGAGACTCTTATGTCAAGTTTTTGTCAGATATGACTGAGCTACAGTAAGACAGTAAACGGTACTACCTGCTTCTGTTAGCGCCGAATGGTGGGCGGCGTTTACTAAACCCGACAACCGACATTGTGCCAACGGCTTCGGGCGGAAGAACGCAATAGGGACAGTACAGGCCTTATCCTGGTGCCAGGAAATACAACCTAAAGACTAAATGTCATGGCAGGGCAGACCAGGCCCTAAGCCTTCGTTGGTAACTGGTCTAGGATCGAAGCTCCGACAGGGGGACAGCTAGAGCATTGCTTTGCTGATTCGGCAGCTTCTGCAGCTTGTCTTGTTCCAGACGTATTGGTGTCACCTTTCCTCTGGAGTAAACTAGACAGGTTGAGAGAGGGATCATGCTGCATGGGCAACACATGGTCTCTAAATTCAGTCCAGGCTTTTTGTTATGGAGAGATAACCCAATTTTACAAATTATCGTCTGTCAAGACGGCAAGGTGCCTGTCATGAGGACTCCCCTCGCTATTTATATTCTGTTTATATCTTCGCCTGCTCCCCAATCTGTGTCTTCATTGCTGCCTACATACATCCATGATGATATTTCACACAATTCCCCGACATAATGAGTTGCGAGTTCGAAATCAGCTGATGTGAGTGTGATTGCTTTGCGATGATTTCGATTATATGAGCGTCGGTCGTACAGAAAACACAGGCTAATTACTGAGTATAAAATTATCCAGTAAATCCATCCATCCATCATGTGCCATGCCGGTAAGCGTGGGCGGTCATGCTTTGCCATCTCACTCGATCACCAGAGTCGTGGACCATCTCGGTGTTTCTGTCTCGACCATGCCACGAGGCCAAGCCATCCAGGTATTTGCTTCTAGGTCTTCCCCTTGGTCTCTTCGCTTCGATCTTGCCAGTTGTCACCAAGTTCTCTAATTCATTTCTTCTCATAACATGCCCAAAAAATTTTGACTGTCTACGTCTAATGTCTCTAATCAGTTTACGATATTCTTTTGTTTCTTGAAGGACTTGTTCATTGGTCTTTCTGGCTGTCCATGGTATTCTTTGCATTTTCCTCAGAAACCACATTTCTACAGCCATCAGATGATTTTCAGCTTGACTGCTCATTGTCCAAGCTTCACATCCATATAAAAGTACAGGTTCTGTGTAGCACTTCAACACTCTTTTTCTCGTTTCAATTGTAATCCAGTAAATCACAAACAGATAACACATGCTAACGTTGGTTGCAACATTCTGTAAAAGACGTACAGCTAACACACACACACACACACACACACACACACACACACACACACACACACACACACACACACACACACACTAAAACACATACACACATAACCATGGTTCATAAGAGACCAATGAAGACCAGGGATGGACTTATACCCCTCCATAACATACAGTCTGGGCTGCAATTGTAGAGACCCATGTTGCCCTTGCAGCATGATCGCTCTCTCTCTCTCGGCCTGCCTAGTTTACTCCAGAGGAAAAGTAACGCTAATACATTCTGGTACAAGACAAGCTGTAGAAACTGCCAGATCAGCAGAGCAATGCTCTAACTGTCCGCCTGTCGGAGACTCGATCCTAGACCGGTTGCCAGTCCTAGGCTTAGGGCCTGGTTTGCCATGACATTTAGTCTTTAGGTGCATTTCCTGGCACTAGGTTAAGGCTTGTACTACCAATTGCGCTCCTCTACCCGAAGCCATTGCCACATTGTGGAGTGTTGGGTTTGGTGAGCGCCGCCCAACATTCGGTGCTAACAGAAAGTAAGTAATACCGCTTACTGCCATACAGTAGCTCAGTCATATCTGACCAACACCTGACTTATTTATGTATATTACCTACTACGCAGTTTGTGAGACATGTATAGTGCGCCTTGTACGTTTATGTATGTATTTATCGTTTTGGCAACAATTCATGTCATAATCAGCTGCGCTTCGCTCCTCGACAATTTCAGATAATCGGCTGATTTCTGCTTCTTAATCTATCGGACAACCGAGGTGTGCTTGTAAAACGCTCTTTCTTAATTTATTCACAGGGAAATTAGCTGGAGGGGATTCAGCGCCTATTTCTATATCCACAGGAATTCCTCAATGCCGTAGGCTCTGAGTCTTGTTGGCACCCGTAGCTTTTATGCAACTCGTATAGAAATCGCGATCCTTTGTCCAACATTGTCTTACGGCCCCGTTTCCTGCACCTTTATGGGCCTAGCGGCTCGAAAAGGCTTTTATGTCGCGGAAAGAACAGGTTATTTGTTTTAACCCGCCTACGCATGACAACGGGCCCTATTCACACGGAAACTGATTGAAGTGGCTAGGAGAACAGCCCTAAAGGATATAGTATAGAATCATTCGCCTTTGACACTTTCCAGAACCGTCTGGAAAGCATAAATATTGCGACGCTTGTGGCATCATAAATTCATGGACATTTTATTTCACCTTCCCCCATTTGAGGTGGACAAGGCTGCAAGTGTCTTTTCTGCATTTAAGTTTTCTTTTCTCCATGCAGCAGAAGCCACATTTTGAAAAATAACCTGAGAAGAAAAGGAGAATTGACGCGAGATAAGGGGGTTTAAAACATTTATGAATGCGCATGATTTCTTCATATGGGACCGTGGCTTAGCTAAAGAATACGACGATAAAATTGCGCAAGTCAGCGCAGTGCGTCTTTTCATTTTTAACGCAGCGTTAGAGACCCTCCCGCCCCAGCTTTAAGCGTATCCAGCAAGTGGCGCCAAAGTTGGTTGTCATTGATCATTGAAGGTGGAGGTCGCAGACACAGTAGCGACTATGGCAAATTGGGCAAGTATGGGGGAGACGGAAGTTTTGTGGATTTTCAACATTTTGAATCCGCTAGTTGTTCTCTGCAATATAACTGACAATAGAAGTAAGAAAAAGAGTTCTTAAGAGCTATGTCGAGCCTGTTCTGAACACGGAAGCGAATAATGGACAACTAGAAGACACTGAGGAATTAAGTGGACGCTGCGGAGATGTGGTTTTATAAAAGAAAAATGATGACACCATGGGGGAATAGAAAAAGTAATGAAGATGTCTTGAAAGAATTTAACTCGCAAGAAGAGCTGATTACACGCATCAGAAGAAGGCAGTTCACAATCTTTTGGCATGTCATGAAGAGGAAAAGCTGGAGTACATCATGACAACAAGAAAGCTGGAGAGGAAGAGAGACAGGAGGAGACAAAAAGAGAAGATGCTGGACAGTTTGACATCAAGGTATGGAGGAATATCCATATCAGAAATAATTGGCAGCACGCGAGAGAAATGGCAGTGGACAGACATGGTCACCAACACCACACGGCATGAACAATAATAAGAAGTTGTTGCAAGCCAACTCTTGATGTCCCCTCTTATTGTTACTGTTGTGCACTTACTGTATTTCTTTATCTTCTCTGGGTTCTCTTCCGAGGTTAGTACGTCACACCAAGTTATACCCATTATAATCAATGTGTCCAACTTCAGCATTCTTTTGTGAAGATTTACTTCCTGTAGATAGATTCCATCCAAGGTAACGGGCTCTATCTTCCCGCAGGAAGGTTTTGTCTGTCGTAACAATTTGTTGTGAGGACAGTGACGTACATTTTGCTATTTAGAACTGCCATGGAATATTTAACGTGCAAAAGTTGCATACGTGTAGCGAAATTCCAGCGGATTCCCCTCTTCATTTTCTGTCTAAAGGGGTCAAGAGCTATTTTTTAACGGGGAAACTCCACAAGGGATTCTTTGGTTATCGGGTCCTTATAGAATACACAACTCTACTTTAAAATCAGAAAAGTAGAGGAATATTTAGCAGTATTTAGTACAGTTCACATAGACACAAGAATCCTGACAATATTCCGTCACTAGGCATAAAAATTGTGAGCCCCGGAATGCTTCGGTCCGAGGCTATAATATAAATACGCATTAGCAGTATCCATTAGAGACAGTTCATCATCATCATCATCATCTTCCACTTCTGCCGTCAAGCGTCGTGGGGAGGAATAATTTGCGTTCCAGCGCCCGGTGGACGGCACTGGATAGTGTCATTCCGTGTGGTTGTACAATGTCTCTGATGTCGTCAATCCATTTTCTTCTTGGACGTCCTCGTGGTCTCGTCGCAGATGATCTTTGATGTAAGGCTAGTGATGGTAGTTGCTGATGTTGCATTCTAACGACAAGGCCAAACCACTTGATCTTCTGTCTTTCAATAAATGTGGCACAAGGTGTTGATCCCACAGTCTGTCTGATAGTAGCATTTCTTACTCGGTCTCGGATGACAGTTAATTATATTATTTCTTCGTGAAAACAATTTCTACCATATTTTGTTGTATAAAATGCGCACAAACTTGCGATCTACAGTACCAATTTTCATGGGATGTTTGTTTTCCTTCGATAAGGTAATTGCCATTTGTCTTAGCGTAACGTTGTAGTTTAGATGAATAGATTACTGGGGGAAGCTACCGATGTCGTGCACAGAATCAGGGGTGAAAAGGTCACGACTACACTCACTACCGAGGGTGTTTGAGGGCCAGTTAACTTGCATTGTTGTCATGATTAAAGAAGTTAGTGTTTTGAAAGCTTGATGTGTCTACCGCATAATTCAGGAGCGTCTATGTATTTCTACGGCGGCTGTGTTGATATCCCATTTACAGGAGCTTTAATTTAAGTATGCACATGATAGGGGGGAAATAATACCATTACTCCACTATCAGATAGTGCCATGCTTAAGTGGGTTAACCAAATTAATCAGTCAACATGGGGTAATTAAACCTGCATGAAAGAGAATCTCTTTTGTACTTATTAATGGGCACAGAAGGAAAGGTAAATCTTTTGTGTGAACTGAAGATAGTTTCGTATGCTACCTACATTACACTTCTTCAGTAGAATACAACCTATTGACATTAGTGGAAATAAACACTATATGGTTAATGTGACGTCAGGATGACTTACTTCCCCAAACTTCAAAGAAACCTAAACAACTAGTCTTTACGGACAAAAGACAAGAGTGTGGGAATTGAGTGGGATAAAGTGTTTTCTTGTATAAATGGGTTCCAGTCCTCAAGAGCTGTCTCGACGAGCTGGGCCTGTCCAAGACGAGATGACGTTCTGCCAGGCGAGGCTGTTCCAGTCTACCACCTGTTAGACGACGCTCTACCCTTGATCAAGTCTGCCAGTCATGCCAATGGATCAGGTAGTCATGAATATGGATTGATGACACTATATGTTTTTAATGGCTTACCCGAAAGGGAAGTCAATCGTCAAGTATGAATGTGAGATGTGGCAGATGACTCTCACTGAGTTGTTTGTTTCAGGTTCTCCCTTTTTGATTTGCGGAACATCAATCAACGATTAATCACAATGGCCTGTGATATGGCCCAGTGACATCGTAGTTCTGCAGTGAACAACAAGCCTATAATTTAGGCCAACGAGATTTATGTATCTGAATCAACGTTTCAACCTAATATTATAATGGCCATCGTCACTATGGTTATTGCGTGTTAGAAAGAGCGCCTATTTACATGGCCACCATTATTATCGTCTGATGAATTATTTCACTGAAATTACGGCTCCATAACTAGTTCATACAGTATCAAGATAACTCACTTATCATCCGACCTCATGAACTTAATTGTTTTCTTCCTGAAGAGGTGAAAGGTCTGAGAACACTGAAGTGATAGAGTGAGTGAAATATGGCGAGAGTGAAGGACACTAGAGAATATATGTTACCCACATACTTTGGCATGAGGTCGTGTTCATCGGCACCCCATATGGTGCATATTGCCTAACTGGACATTTTTCATAACATGTTGAACTAGAACTTGGCACTATCCAGTCCTCGACAGCTCAAACTTAATACAGGAACAATGGGTCAACCATCATCCTGCCTCAGAAATTTGACCATACGTCCTGAAGTCTTCACAAACAATAGTTGTCAAGTGACATCATCTTGGCTGGTCAACTAGAATCGACAACCCAACCTATCGAACATGACGGGTATTATCCAGCATCCTTACGTGCAGCCGGGAAGAGGAACTCCGACACTACCAGGTGAACGTCTTGCTACCTCCAGACATACGGACTGTGACAAGATGACTTCTTCTTCTTCTTCTTCAGCGTTCCGAGCCATTGAGGTTCTTTACTGCAGATACAATCCGTCTCCATTCGTCTCTCTGGTGGACCTTCTCTTGCCAGTCGTTGATTCCAAGTGCTTGTAGGTCTGTATATGTATTATCTCTCCACCGCCTTCTTGGTCTACCTCGGGGTCTACGGTCATTTATTTCCTGAGTGTAAGCGAGTTTTGTTTCCCTATTATCTTCCACTCTTTCTATATGCCCTAGCCATTGTAGTCTATTAGCCTTCATGATACCAGTGATTAGCGGGGACTTAAACAGATCATAAATGTCTTTGTTACTTCTTCTTTTCCCCTCTCCACTTTGTGTATCCCTAATGGGTCCAAAGATGCGTCTTAAAATTTTGTTCTCAAAGGTTTGTAACAAGGCTTCGTCTCCTTTCGTTGTACTCCAGGTTTCAGAGCCATACAGCACAACTGGTCTGATCAGTGTTTTGTATATTGTGATTTTGGTGTTACGAGATAGCGCCTTTGATTTTAGTAGATGTTGTAGTGCATAGTATATCTTATTTCCAGAGTTGATTCTAGTTTGTATTTCTTCCCTTATGATGTTGGAGCAGTTGAAGATTGTACCCAGGTATTTGTATGTTTCTGTTCTTTTAATGATCATATCATCTATTTGTATGTGGCCAGAGTTTTTAGCCATTCCGTCTCTTGAAATTACCATATATTCTGTCTTATCTTGGTTGATAACCAGCCCCATCTGTTGGGCTTTTTCCTTTAAGTGAGTCAATATTTCCAATGTCTTTTGTTCACTTTGCCCTATACTATCTATATCATCTGCATAACCAAGCAGCTTGGATGTTCCTCCAATATCACATTCCTCCTTTATCTTCCTTACAACTTTCTCTAGAGCCAGATTGAAGAATAGCGGCGATAGTGCATCACCCTGTTTCAAGCCAGATGTTATTTGGAAGGGGTCTGATTTCCTGCCGTTATATGTTACTATATTATAAGTATCTTCCATGCATAGTCTGGTGTGACTAGATGACGCCTATGATAAAAATGTTCATCATTCTACGGTCTACCTGACAACATGGCTGGACTATTTTTCCTGCATGCAGACTATTCATAGCTGTGTTTGTCATCTCTGTTTGTGTAGTTCCTTTTGGCTGTTGAATAGCTTATATTAAATCATTGTGTAGTGTTCTGAATTCTCCTATGCGTATTTTCTTGGTCTAGAATGGGAGTAAATTAATTACTTTTTACTGGATAGCAGTCCAATGAACTTAGAAGTCTGCAGAATATTGATACCTTAACTGGCCATAGAGATTCCATGACCAATGTGTGGTGACAACCCCACCATTCATGGTATACTCACTACCCAAAAGATAAGGAGATCGTTATTGACTGTGATATTCACTGGCACGGGAACAGAGCATTATAGGGTGACCCGTTGCCGTGAAGTTAGAACCGTGACTAACGAATAACTAACTGCCCAAAAGATAAGGAAGTCGTGTGATAGCAGAAGATACCAATGATTCCGGGAAAAATCCCAGCCCTGTGCAGGGATCGAATCCGGAATCTTGAGATGGATACCGTAATTTCTCAGCCACCGATACCCACTTACTGTACAAGTTATTAATTTATAGTTACAGGTGACAACCGCCGAACTGATCCTGGAAATAACATAACGAGGAATGCGTCTGGAACTAATATAAAGAGGAGGGAGCCCGAAACTAATATAACTAGGAGAGAGCCTGGAGCTAATGTAGCGAGGAATGAATATGGAACTAATATAATCATGAGTGATCATGGAACTAATATAACGAAGAATGAGCCTGGAACTATTATAACGAGGAATTATCGTGGAACTAATATAACGAAAATAATGAGCCTGAGACTAATATAATAAGGAGCGAGCCTGGAACAAATATAAAAAGGAATCACTCTGGAACTAATATACCGATGATTGAACCTATAACTAATATAACGATAAGTCAGCATGAAACTAATGTAACGAGAAATAATTCTGGAACTAATATAACGAGGAGTGATCCTGGAACTAACATAACGAGGAATGATCATATAACTAATATAAGAAGGGATGATCCTGGAACTAACATAACGAGGAATGATCATATAACTAATATAACTAGGGGTGATCCTGGAACTAATATAACTAGAAGTCCCCTCTGCTGTGTGTCCACCGTGACGAGGTAGAGGGGCTTGTGCGTCCCATTGACCCCAAGAGCTATGCCGACGGTAGCACAGCTACTGGTAGGGCCACCCATGTCGGACAGGTCAAGGGAGAGGGACCAGACGAAGAGACACACAAACCTGCTGCCTTGTAGGTAGACTGGGGACAGTCAAAGGCTAGGGAAAGCACCCCGAATACATGCTTGTCGAAATCGGATGTACTGAGCCACAGGCTTGACAAAGCAGTGCAACGTAAAGCCTGCTGCCTTGTAGGTAGACTGGGGACAGTCAAAGGCTAGGGAAAGCATCCCGAATAAATACTTGGCGAAATCGGATGTACTGAGCCACAGGCTTGACAAAGCAGTGCAACGTAACTTAATTCATGATGTCACAAATCAAAATTAATCGTTATGGTGCTAATCCCGTGAAGTCCCATCAGGCGGCGATAGTGCCGGGCCCCCTGCCTCGAGGGGGTCCACCCATGACTACTGGTGGTCACCTTCCCCTGTGCTGTGGAGTCAAGGCACAGAGGAGTAGGTTAAGAGCTATTGACCAAATACCCCGGACACTCAACATACTACAGTGGAATGCCGAAGGAGTTTACAAGAAGAAAGACTCCCTAACACAGCGTCTTCATAAAGATAGAATAGATGTGGCATGCATTCAAGAGACACACCTCAACGCCAATCACAAATTCTCAGTCAGAGGATATCAGGCCACACGTTTCGACCGCGAAGGACACAAAGGAGGAGTTCTAATACTTACACGAAATACAATACCTTGCAGCGAAGTATCTGTGATCTCTGACAACCAAACGGAAATTATAGGTGTTGATATAATGATAAAGGACGTGAAAATAAGAATCTACAATCTGTATAGCCCAGCAGATAAGGACCTTACACTCTCAAACATGAAAATAACTGACACAAACTGCATTATTGTCGGAGACTTTAATAGCCGTTCAGAAAGATGGGGATACCCAGATACTGACAAAAGAGGAGATGAATTGGAGGACTGGGAAATAGACTCAAATCTCCATCTACTCAACAAAGCGGATGACACACCGAGCTTCTACTCCAGAAGATGGCTTACCACTTCTACTCCAGACTTAGCTTTCTGCACAGGAGACATCCTCCACAAAATCGATCGCCATGTGCTGGACCAATTAGCAGGTAGTGACCACAGACCAATCAAGCTTGTAATGAATATGGAGTATGTTCCACAGGAGCAAAAGCCCTTGCCCCGCTGGAATTACAAACGAGCAGATTGGGACAGATTTGCCATACTAACAGACAAATATTGTGAAAACATAAATACACGATATGGCAACATAAAGCAAATGGTGGAAAGTCTAAACAGAGCGATAATACAGGCAGCCACTGAGTCCATTCCAAGAGGAGCGAGGAAAAATTACAAACCATACTGGACTGAAGAACTACAAAGTTTGGAGGACAAAGTTGAAGATGCCAGGAAGACAGCAGAGAGAGAACAAACAATTGAAGCGAACATCTCTCTCAAAGCCATCTCAGCAAAATATAAAAGAACAGTAAATCAAACAACAAGAGATTGTTGGAGGGAAAAAACAGAAAACCTGAATTTTGACAGGGATGGAAACAAACTATGGAAACTAGTGAAAGCCATGAACAATGAAGGACCTAGAAACAAACAAATAACAATTAAACAAGGAAATGCCTTGCTTACAGGAAAAAAGGCTGCAAATGCACTAATGGAACACTATGCAAATGCAAACCACATTGATATTACAACCGAACAGAAGAAAGCAATCAAAGACAAACAGATACATCATAGAAATACAGAGACAGCAGCAGAATATATGATGGCAAATCTAACAATGGAAGAAATGGAACAGGCAATGAATACCCTAAAAAAGAAGAAATCACAAGGAAAGAATGGAATCACAAATGAAATGCTAATAGGACTAGGCACCAAGGCAAAGAAGAAACTACTAGCAGTCCTAACTAACAGCTGGAAGAGAGGAATAGTCCCACAGGCATGGAAGGAAGCTATACTAATACCAGTCCCAAAGAAAGGAAAAGACCTGGAAGAACCAAATGGCTATCGACCTATCAGTCTACTTAGCTGTGTAGGAAAATTAATGGAACGCATTATCAATGGCAGGCTAACATGGCATCTGGAAGAAAACAAACTCTTAACACCACACCAAGCAGGATTCAGAAAGTACAGATCCACTGAAGATCAAATAACCTATATAGCTCAGGAAATAGAGGATGCCTTCCAAGAGAAAAAGCACACACTAGCAGTCTGGATAGATTTAGAAAAAGCATTTGATAAAGTATGGAAGGAAGGACTGAAAGTAAAACTGCAAAAAATGCATGTTTGTGGAAAAATGTATAAATGGATCAGCCACTACCTTGAGAACAGAACTGCCAGGACAAAAGTACAAGGACAAACCAGCAAAATGATGCTGTTGGAGAAAGGTGTCCCCTAAGGAGGAGTTCTTTCACCAACATTATTCCTAGCATATATAAATGACATCACGGAAAATTTTCCAGCCAGAGTACACACATCCTCCTTTGCAGATGACCTAGCCATATGGACATCTGAAGAATATATTAGTACAGCTAACAGCAGAATACAGCAAGCCTTATTAGCGCTAGAGGACTGGTCAAAATCATGGCTAGTGAAGATAAGTGAGGAGAAAACAACATGCACAGTGTTCTCCCTCTCAAATAAAACTCAGCAACCTAAGCTGGTATTGAATGGAAAAATATTGCGCCATGAAGAAAATCCAAACTATCTAGGAGTCACCTTTGATCGTCGCCTGACATGGAAGACACAGGTTGAGAAAAATCGAACAAGAGCAAGGCAGAGAATGGCAATCATGAAAAAGCTTGCTGGTACAACGTGGGGAGCAGATGAGAAAGTTCTCAAGAAGTTATATACTGGACGGGTGAGGCCAGTACTGGAATATGGCATTGCAGCTTGGGCAACAGCAGCTAAGTCAAACTTTAACAAAATAAGTAGAGTCCAAAACCAAGGAATGCGAATCATAACTGGAAGCCTGAAGACAACGCCTATTAATGAACTAGAAAAGATCACTTGTTTACAGCCAATGCAGGACAGAAGAGATAGCAGAGCCCAGCAACAAGCAGAAAAATTTAGAAGATTGACAGACCACCCTATGTATAACAGGTTTAATGGTTTTGGAAAGGAAGACTGAAGCGTAGCAACTTTGTAGAAACTGCAAAACGAAAGATTAGGGCAGATCCCATACTTAACATATCAACAGTCAAGCCCATTTACAATGCACACAACGTTCCCAGCTTGGAGACAGCAGCAACTGCCTGAGATGATAGAAAACATTCCTGGTATTGAGAAAAAGAACACTCAGCATGAAACCGAAAGAAGAAAAATAACCCTCAACTACATAAAAGAACATTACCCAAGCAGCAATTGGACCCATGCATACAGATGGATCAGCCAAAGATTCAATAAAAATGGAGGAGGAGGAATTCTCCTTAATTTAAAAAATGGAGTGATAAAAACACAGTCAGTGGCAACTGGAAAATTTTCAAGTAACTTCAAAGCGGAGGTAGAGGCTTTGAAAACTGCAGCAGAAATGCTCTTGATGGAGGAAAATAAAGAGAAGCAAATAGCTATCTTCACAGATGCAAAGTCAGCTGTCTCAATACTGAAGAGCAAAACAGCACAGAACTAGCTGACCTAAGAGCAGCACTCCATGGTCTATGCCAGAAATCCAAAAAAGTTGTAATACAGTGGATCCCATCACATTGCAGTATACCTGGAAATGAAGAGGCTGACAGACTAGCAAAAGAGGGTGGACGATTACCACAGCCTGACATAGACATAACCTATAATGAGGCAAAAATGTTTATAAAAAGCACTTATAGAACCAAATGGGAGTCAGAGCATCCAGGCCATCAGAAGGATGATGCATATTACAAACTCGACCGAAGAGAACAAGTAGCAATCTTCAAACTCCGCACAGGACATAGCAGGCTGAAACACTACTTGTTCAACAAACTAAAGATAGAAGATACAGATGAATGTAATTGTGGAACTGGTAAAATGACAGCTAAACATTTGCTGCAGGAGTGCCAATATATGCAGAACAGAGAAAGATATTTTGGCCCACGCCTGCTTCTTTTGAGGACAAGCTCTATGGAGATATCAACAAGCTCAAGTTAACTTTAACTACATTCAGGTTGACATCTAAAGGTGCATGAAGATGTATTTAGACTGCCACACTTCATACCACAGGTATGTCGGTTACAAAAGCGTCCCAGAGGCATGAAATGGAATATTGCTTGGATAGCACATCCATTACGTGGAAAGTCCGAATCAAAAGCTCACTGTGTGGGCTTCGTAAATGGTGGAAAAAGTGTCTTAGTGACACGAAATGGAATATTGCTTGGATAGCAAATCCATTACGTGAAAAGTCCGAATCGAAAGCTCACTGTGTGGGCTTCATAAAAGGTGGAAAAAGTGTCCTTGTGGCACGAAATGGAATATTGCTTGGATAGCAAATCCATTATGTGGAAAGTCTTAATCGAAAGCTCACTGTGTGGATGTCATCTGCAGACTGCATTCTTCTGGTTTCCGGAGGAACAGCCTATGGTGAACGGAAGGCCCAATATACGGAAGTGAGGCTAAGCAGCCACGATTCCTTGGGTGAGCCCAGTAACAGAGCGCTGTGTGATGGCTCTGCAAGTATGGAAGCCTCCTTGGATGGTGGGGAATGCCCATGGTCTGCCCCTGCCTTCCCTTGAGGGTTGACCAGGATGTCTTTGGCTGTTCTATATGGCCAGCTGGGATGGGAGATAACACCACAACAGTGAGAGTCAAACGTCTTACGAAACCCCGGGAAGGTTAACCCGGTCAACAAATGCCCGCAGAAGTCGGATGTGTCGGCCTAACGGCGCAAGAACGCAGCTCTGCTGTAAACAGGCACAACGCAGTCACATCCGAAGAAAAAAAATCCGGATGAACGCAGAAGAAGAAGAAGATAACTAGAAGTGATCCTGGAACTAATATAACGATCAGTTATCCTGGACATAATATAGCGAAGAGTGATCCAGGAGCTAATATAACGAGGATTGATCCTGGAACTAATATAACGAGGAATGATCTTGAAACTAATTTAATCTGTAGTGAGACTGAAACTAATATAATGGAGAGTGAGATTGGAATTAATATAACGGAAAATGATCCTGGAATTAAAATAACGAGGGGTAAGACTAGAACTAATATAACGAGGAAAGATCGTGGAATTAATATAACGAGGGGTAAGTCTGGAACAAATGTAATGAGGGGTAAGTCTGGAACTAATATAACGAGGGGTAAGTCTGGAACAAATGTAATGAGGGGTGAGCCTGGAACTTATATAACGAGGAGTGATCCTGGAACTAATGTAACACACAGGCAGGCAGGCAGGCAGGCATGCAAACAGGCACACATGCAGACAGACAGGCAGACAGACAGGCAATAGGGCAGAAAGACACGCAGACAGGCAGATAGACATGCAAACAGACAGACAGACATTCAGACAGATATGCAGAAAGACAGACAGGCAGACAGACGTGCAGATGGGCAGACATGCAAGCAGACAGACAGACGGACGGACGGACGGACGGACAGACAGACAGACAGACAGACAGACAGACAGACAGACAGACAGACAGACAGACAGACAGACAGACAGACAGACAGACTGACAGACAGACAGACAGACAGAAATACAAGAATGGATGGAGTGTCACACGTGTATGCACTGATTGAATGTTCAGTGACTATGTTGAAGGGTGATGCTGGCGCCGTGGCTATCGCAATCTCGCATTTCGCGTACGAAAACAGCTGCCGACGATTTGGAAGCAGACAGCCTTGCTCTGGTTTTCATACAATGGATGAGGGTCGACCGTTCATAAACCAATTTGCTAACTACTGAACGCTAACATACCAAGAAATCACAAACAGCCAACTAAGAAAATGCTGGGGTTGACTGCGGCGTCCTGTAAAAGATATGCAGCAAACCGAAGGACGATAAACAGCGGCTTTAACTGATTCAGCGCCGAAGGATAATATATCGCCAAATGTAACTATCTATTTGGACAGTAGGACGATATATCGCCATACTAGGGTCATTGTTTTTTTTTTAAATGGTGTCTACTGCATTTTCAATGCTCAGTGAACGGAACTTTACATGATAACACCTGTTCATTTGATTGTGCTCCATGTTTGGTCCAAACCTACTTTTTAATTTACCACTGAATCAGATAATAAATCGGTGGATTGATGTGTAAATGGATGGATACACATTCAAAAAAAGAAACTTTCAAACCAGTTTCGACAAGCACGTATCTTGCCAAATCTAACTTCATACCCGCAATAAATAAAACCTTTGTCATCTGCCTCTCCTCTTTGAAATGGCCCTATGATCGTAACACCTCGTTTTTGACGAAAGGGCCATAAACAACCCAAGTGTGAGATTGTAATCTGGATTTAAGCAATCAGCATTAACTGACGCAGTTCCCGCTGATTGCCTTTGAATACTCTTATCAGATGAATATAGATTTTCCAACAGTATCCATCATGTATAGCTCCGTTGCATATCACTTCGCCAAAAAAGAAGTTCGAAATTCGGACATCTCGCGCTTAAAACGAGGATTCTGGCGAACATTTCTGTGCAAGATCTTAAACCTTTCCGTTACATTTAGGGATTTCTATAAATCTCTCCGGGCAACAGAATTTAGAGAATATTATTTAAAAACGGGAGCACGCAAAAAGAATGTGTGTAAAAATGACCAATGGCAAATGATAATCTCGGAGCTGATATCTAATCCAGTTTTTTTTTGGGTTTGATTAAATAAAGCTGTCGGTATTAATGCATTAGAAACATGTTTTTCGGCTGGTGGAGTTGGGAACGAATGTCGTTCTTGTTGTTGATGATGGTTTTGTTTTTATCTTTGATATTACGATTGATAGACATGTTCGTGGATGCGTGAATGTATTTTTCTTCTTCTTCTTCTTCTTCTTCTTCTTCTTCTTCTTCTTCTTCTTCTTCTTCTTCTTCTTCTTCTTCTTCTTCTTCTTCTTCTTCTTCTACTTGTTGTTGTTGTTGTTGTTGTTGTTGTTGTTGTTGTTGTTGTTGTTCTTCTTCTTCTTCTTCTTCTTCTTCTTCTTCTTCTTCTTCTTCTTCTTCTTCTTCTTCTTCTTCTTCTTCTTATTCTTCATCTTCTTCTCTTTCATCATGTCCTCCTCTTTCTCTTGTTCTTCTTTTTCTTTGTCTTTCCCCTCCTCCTTCGCCTCCTCCCCTCTTCTTTCTTTCTTTCTTTCTTTCTTTCTTTCTTTCTTTCTTTCTTTCTTTCTTTCTTTCTTTCTTTCTTTCTATTTTTTCTTTCTTTCTGTTTCATCACCCCCCTGGTTCCAAATGTTGCTGTATGTAGCCGGGGCGCAATGTTGTGAACGCTCAACCTTGCTTAAATACCCCAATGGCTCTTGAATACATAACCTCTGCAGCAAATGTCCAACTCCTGGCCTTCACGTGGCGGAACTGTTTTAACTAACAGGAGAAGGGGCGACGGCGAGTTTCTGGCGCCGAAAAATAACCAGTATGCTCTAGATGTGTATGCACATCTCAACTCGAGTGAGACCACAGTCTGCTCTAGCAACGGAAAGGTGCTGAAGACGGAGGCAACCAGCCAGGAGGCGCACAACAGAAATCAGGATGCCACGCAATTACGCAAAATGGAATATGTCGACTACTGGTAAATGTTATGGTGCTCGCCCTGCGTTGGAACCCCAGGCAGGTGCAGTGCCGGGCCCTATGTCTCGAAAGGGTCCAACCACAAATAATGGAGGTCCTTCTCAGATGTCCTGTGGAGCCAGAGGATCTGAGAATAGAACGGCTGGCCATACTAAACAAAGACTTAAAATAATGCACTGGAATGCGGAGGGAGTCAGCAAAAAAAATTAAAAAAATAAAAACTAGGATTAGAAGCGTATGTTGCTTGCAAGAAACTCACCTCAACGAACACATAGCCTTCAAAATCGGAGGCTACCAGTGTTACCGATCTGACCGAAAGGACAGGAGAAAAGGTGGGATACTGACCCTTGTCAAGAATAACATCACTGCTTCCCAAATCGAAGTCTACATGGTAGAGGCTGAGTATCATTAAAAGAAATAAATGATTGTGTGTGGCGATTTCAACAGCCACTCGCAGAGCTGGGGCTATGATCACATGGACCAGAGAGGAGAAAGACTGGAAGACTGGCAGGATGAGAATAGATTCAACTTGATTAACAAGCCGTCCGACCCACATACTTTCTACTCGAGATCATGGCACATTACAACTGCACCTGACCTGGCTTTTCATTCACCAGACCTGGAGTGGAATATTACACGAATTGTTGGGAAACAGCTTGGTGACAGTGACCATCGGCCAGTCTTTCTAATTGTAGAAAATGAGCTTGTAAGTGAAAGCAGCACCCTCTCAAGGTAGAACTACAAGAAAGCAGACTGGGCAATGTACAAGCATCGCACAGCATACTGGTTAGAAACCTGAACGCTGAGAAAGACATAAATAAAGTAGTTGAAGAGTTTGGGAAATGGATACTACAGGCAGCGTGAGACATAGTACCAAGAGGAGCCCGTAAACAATATAAACCATACTGGAGTAGTGAACTGGAACAGCTACATAATGATGTGGAAGTGTGTAGAAAGCAAGCAGAGGCCACACCCAGCCAAGAGCACCACAATAAATTCCAGCACGCAAAAGCCAAATTTCAAAGGGCGAAGCTGCAGGCTAGATGGAAAAGCTGGCAGGAGAAAACAGAGTCACTGAACTTTGAAAGAGACACAAGGAAATTGTGGAAGCTAATATAAAAAACTTGACGATGAGGGCACAGGGAGAAACTCAAAAATTGAACTACATAAGGATGGGAACATCTTAACAAGAAAACAAGCAGTTGACCATTTTGCGGACTCATTCGCACAAAATAACAATATCAAAATTAGTCTAGAGAAACAACAAGAGATTCGAGAGAAATGACAACATACAGGACAGAAGGATATAGTACATGAGGTTCTGGAGGCACCCATCACAATCAGTGAACTGGAGCTTGCCATATCAAAACTGAAAATGAAAAAGTCACCAGGAGCTGATGGTATCTCCAATGAAATGATCAGGAACCTAGGAACAGAGGCCAAAGCAAAGCTGTTGCAGATCTTCAATAACAGCTGGACCTTAGGCAGTGTTCCACAAGCCTGGAGAGAAGCAATCATGATACCCTCTTAAAATCAGGGAAAGATGTGTCCATTGCCTCTAGCTACAGACCAATTAGCCTCACCAGCTGTCTCTGCAAAACACCGGAGCGCATCATCAATCACAGACTGCAGTGGTACATTGAAAGTAAAAATATCCTTGTGCCACAGCAGGCTGGCTTTAGGCAGTGCTACTCTACGGAAGATCAGACAACCTACCTCTCTCAAGAAATTGAAGATGCATTCCAAGAGAAGAAGCTGGTGCTTGCGGCATGGGTAGATCTGAAGAAAGCCTTTGACAAAGTCTGGGATGAAGGTCTGATGAAGAAACTGAGAAACTGCAAAGTCAATGGAAGAATGTACAAATGAGTGAAAGCTTACTTGCACAAGAGAAGAGCCCAAGTACAGATAGACGGACTCAAGAGCAAGAAAGTACTACTGCGTCACGGTGTTCCCCATGGCGGAGTCTTGTCGCCCACACTTTTTCTAATCTTCATTAATGATCTTGTTGCTAATCTACCGCATGGAATTAAAGCGGCAATGTACGCCGATGACCAGGTTCTATGGAGCACAGATGAACATGCATCAGTGGCCACCACATTGCTACAAAGAGCTGTAGATACATTTTTGCATGGGCAAATAGATGGTGTGTCAGCATAAATACTGACAAGTGCAGCAGCACTCTATTTACCCTCTCTCCAACACTAAAGGCATGGATCATCCAGAGAAATGGAACACCCCTAAGAGAAAATAAAGAACCAACATTCTTTGGAGTAACATTTGATGGCAGGCTGACATGGAGAAAGCACATCAACAAAGCAGTAGCAAAAGCCAGAAGGAAAATAGCCATCCTGAGAAAGCTAAGTGAGACCACATGGGGAGCCAGTACGAAAATACTTAGCAAAGTTTATTAACAGAGCATACGACCACACCTGGAATACGGGTCAACTGCGTGGTGTTCGGCATCAAAAACCACACTATAAGCGCTGGACAAGGCGCAAAATCAAGCACTTAGAGTCACTACAGGATTGATGAGATCAACCCCTATAGTGGAAATGGAGAAGATGGGAGCCCCTCATAAGCATCTCCACCAGTGTGTATCGACTAGCTACGATCCCCTCCTAAACATCTCCACCAGTGTGTATCGACTAGCTACGATCACCTCCTTGTCGCGGAAAAACTTGATAGTTTCGATCGATGACAAACAAGACACGACATTCGTCTACAAAAACAGGCAATCCTTCGATGAGCAGGGGACTGAGGAACAAAATACGTCGCGAAAACTGTCTGCACACGGTCGGCATTTCTGTATGATGTGGGTTGTTCGAGAAACATACAATGGCGCCATCCGTCTGAAAGGCGGTAGACAGCCTTTGAAGTTGTAGACGGAAGGTCTGGACAGACGTCGGATGGATTCTGTGATGTGGGGAAGGATCCCCTGGCTCACAGACAGACAGGACTTTTGTTGTACGAGACAAAGATTTCCCCGATGAAAGCAAAATAGACGGCGGATTGATTCCAGTCAGTCTAAAACAGGGAGAAAGCCAGACTCTGGACTGATTAGCGTCTAGACTTTTTGGTGACGTCACGCAAGCCCCGATATAAAACCAGTTGCGGTAAACAAGTTGGAGGGAGTCGGCCAAAAATTCTGAAGTGTTAAAGATCGGCGCAGTATTCCGAGTTGTGTTAATTGAAAGAGACTATAGTGTCAAAGTGTTGATATTTATCGGCGGACATAGATCCAGTCTGTGATTGCATAGTCTCAATCATCAACCGGAATAGGCATATGGTTCCACTTACAGGTCTACTTGTTGATGGTGATACGATATACTACCAAGAAGTTAGTATCAAAGTTGAAGAAAAGATGGCTCACGGATGGAAGACAGACGTTACTGAGAGGCTTGTACACTGGGCTCATGGCCTAGTTGGTCTGCAGAAACCTGACTTCTGCTGAGCAGGACTTGATGAACATATGTGTGATTTTTTCCTTGAGTGATATGCTACATCACCGTAGATTCAGAACACTATACGTAACACATATACCAATATATAACTACCTGGAACAGTAATAGGTTGTTTTTTTTATATGGGAAAAATTGTATAACCAGTGACTTATGAACAGTTATATTTTCCCATGTGACATGTAAGTCATTGGAAAGATTCTCTGATCAATAAACATTATTGAACAGTGTAAATTCACGGTGTTTGCTAGAGTGAAGACCAATATCGAACAGTGTCTATCATTGATGACCAGCGTCCTGATTGTTCGAGAGTGATCGGAGAAAGTTGTCACGTGGCCGGAGAAACATCTTCTTGGTGAGGTTTTCTGTCCGGAATACATGGTGCTGTTGTGTGCTCAGCACAGTGATGTAACTAACTTTGCTCCTGATTCACTGGTCTGATTCTACATACACCTTAGAATATTCTATTCGACACACATTCTACACATTACACACACACACATTTCTCACACACATACTCTTTGCTTTAATAAATTATTTGTTGTATTTATTTGTTAAAGCTAGAGTTGTTGAGTATGTTGTGTTGGGGAAGAATGAGAGGGGGCATGATCCAGGGGTGAGTGAGAGTAAGAAAGAGGTGTCTACAGACTGAAGGAGTTTTGTGGACGGATTCTGGTGGTTTCTCTAGGACAATAATATTGGGTTAATAAAATTGTGGGTGTTGATTCCCCTCACTCCAGGGACGACACTAAAGTAATAAAGGATTACTACGACACTCCTAAACATCTCCACCAGTGTGTATCGACTAGCTACGATCCCCTCCTAAACATCTCCGCCAGTGTGTATCGACTGACTCTGCCAGTTCTGTGTTGGCTAACCAAAGATCTCGTGCCCTTGAGAAAAAGTTCATATCTGGTGACTACCGCTTCAATCCCATCTCCATCACTATATTATATGCCCTTTGAAATAATCTATATCTCTTAATCTTGATATTCTCTTAGCTCTGTAGTCATGCCAGATGTCTCTTATTGTGCACCCTCCATCTGTTTATTACTGCTACCACATTCCTCAGCGCTGTACCTAAATTTATAAAACCAAACATCAGTAACCAACGGAAATGCCATCTGGTGGCCATAATGTTGCATAAAAAATTGATTAAGTAAACATCAAAAGCCAGGAATCTACACTTTTATTAATCACACATACGTGCTTATAGTTATATGAACAAATGTTCATAACATTTCTTTGTAGAAAGACGGATTTCACAGACGCCATATTGAGAATCCGGTCGGGGTCAAAGAAAAATTGAGATTAATGGATTGGACGCAAGATTGTGACATCACTTTAAGTAAATGTAGGCAGACTTTGAAACGAGCCCATGCGCGAGGGAAAGGTAGCATGTGTGCCACACGGAGAGAATATTAGGACATGTAGCATAATTATAGACAGGCATTGTGGGTGAGATGGGACTCGGAAGCGTAGGGGCTAGATGCTCGCGTGCCGGCTCTATGGACATGAGTTTGAATCCGTATCGGGATGGATTTTAAAAATTGACTTTGGCTCCCAGGTCGATCTAGGCTAAAATCGAAACCAAGAAGTGTCTTTGGGAGTAAAGGCGCCCTGAGTAATATGTGCGTATCTCAATGAGGGCCGATTAAACTATACAAATGTGGGTAATGGACAATATACACAATGCGTCTTAAGGGTATGTAAAAGAGTCCTTTAGTTACCGTTATTGTGGGTCAAATGGGGATATCTGTTTGTCTAAATACCAACCCACCTACCAACCTAAATACCTACCTACCAACCTAATTACCCGTCTGTCTACTTAACTACATAATTACCTACCTATCTACCTATCTACCTGCCTGTCTACTTAACTACATAATTACCTACCAATCTACCTATCTACCTGCCTGTCTATGTGCCTATCTATCCCTATACGCATTATGATAACGTGTTGTCCACATGTCGCTAGGTATCTGTGAGCGGGGTGAGAGGTGGAAGTAAATCTTATCTGCAACCAAATATTTCACCTGGACAGAGCTGAGTAGTGTGCCCTTGACAAAATTTATCCATCTGATTTTAAGGTTTCCCCTCTAGTTCTATATCCATAGTATCTTTGAAATGGGCTCCATGGCGATGTTTTCAAGCAGCCTGTCTTGCGCTCTGAAGGTCTCGGTTCGTTTCCCGACTGTGTCGTTCAGAGCTCATGCTGTGGGTGATGCTTTCGGCAGGTAGCTTACCGTTCTGTGGCCTGAGCCCGTGACACGTGGGGGAAAACCCGGAGCAATGAAGTCGATTCTCTTTCCTTTAACATTTCAGGTGTTTGTACTAAGCACAGTGTAGAAATTGACGAGAATTAACGGGATTCAATCGCGAATAATCCTGGACAGGCAAGATAGAGATGGGGGGAGTATAATAAAACTATATAAATACATAACATTGCATGGAGAGAGAAAGAGAGAGAGAGAGAGAGAGAGAGAGAAAGAGAGAGAGGGAGAGAGAGAGAGAGAAGAAGAAGAAGAAGAAGAAGAAGAAGAAGAAGAAGAAGAAGAAGAAGAAGAAGAAGAAGAAGAAGAAGGAGAAGAAGAAGAAGAAGAAGAAGAAGAAGAAGAAGAAGAAGAAGAAGAAGGCAGAGAAATAGGACAACAGTAAGCCATCAAGAGAATCCACTCCGACTTCTGAGGTACTTGTAACTTACGTCCCCAAGTCAATGTTGAGAAGTCAACATTTTAGCGCAACTGACCGGAATAGGGGTTGAACATGCAACCTCGGCATCAGCACACAGGAACTGTACTACTTCGTTCTCCGTTTACTGTAACCCCAGTCAGTATCCTTTAATTGCTCTTGTCATCGTCATTTCTGACAAGGCATTAAAAAGACATGGGATAGCAATCATTGTTGATCTTCTTCTTTCATTCGTTTGAAATATTTCTATAAATGCAAAGTAATATCTTTTATTACTCTTCTTCTTTCGTTCGCTTGAAATTTGTCAACATTTGCAATGCTGTCTCTTGTATTCTTCTTCTTCTTTCTTTCGATTGAAATGTGTCTATATCTGCTATGTTGTCTCTTCTTTACTTTACTTTACTTTATTTTACTTTACTTTACTTTACTTTACTTTACTTTACTTTACTTTTACCTTTACCTTTACTTTACTGTACTTTACTTTTACTTTACTTTACCTTTATTTTTACTTTTACTTTACTTTACTTTACTTTTACTTTTACCTTTACTTTACTTTACTTAACTTTACTTTACCTTACTTCACGATACTTGACCTTACTTTACTATACTTTACTTTAGTTTACTTTACTTTTACTTTTACTTTTACTTTACATTAATTTACTTTACTTTTACTTTTACTTTACTTTACTTTACTTTACCTTACTTTACTTTACCTTACCTTACCTTACTTTACCTTACCTTACTTTACCTTACTTGACTTGACTTTACTTTACTTTACTTTACTTTACCTTACCTTACCTTAAATTACCTTACTGTACTTTACTTTACTTTACCTTACTTTACTTTACTTTACTTTACCTTACCTTACTTTACTTTACCTTACCTTACTTTACCTTACTTGACTTGACTTGACTTTACTTTACTTGACTTTACTTTAAATTACCTTACTGTACTTTACTTTACTTTACTTTTACTTTACCTTACTTTACTTTACTTTACTTTTACGTTACTTTACTTTACTTTACTATTCCTTTATCTTTACTTCACTTTACTTTACTTTACTTTATTTACAAACATATAACAATTGATCAACAAAAATAATTTACAACTAACGCCAGCCTCTAACAAAAGTCATAAATCGACAACCTCAGAAACACAAATCATACATTCAGCACGCTCAGATTACCCTACAAATTCAGTCGAATTTCCACAAATCTGGAGCATAAAAAACGCATTTAGCTCACAACGTAACAGCAGGCACCAAGGTTGAGACTGCCACATGATTGGCTGCCATATGTATGTGATATATTACGTCACCGCATATACTTTCTTGAACTCTAACGAAGCTTAAACTGCCGAAGTATTTGCAAACAGTTTCTCGGTATTTCTACTTCTTCTTCCTCTGAAAATGTAGGGTGTTTTTCTTTTCGTTTTTGTTTTCCTCTTCGCCTATTTTTTTCCCCCTCCTCCCTTCTACTACTGAAATTATACTCCTGTTGGAGGCGATAACCTCGTCCGGTCTTGGCTCTCATTTCTTACCTCCCTCTCCTACTGCTATCCCATCTGCATTTCGTTTCTCCCAAACTGCGATATTTTTGCACGTGCAGCCATGCCTGGGCTGTTTATTTGCTTTGTCTCCTGTCCGCTGCGATTCCAAATTTTCGAGTAGGTAACCAGATGCTTGAGTGATCGCAAATGTCGACCAGATGTCTGTATGATGGTGCCGGTGACGAGGCCTGTGTTATTGATGAAAGCGAGAATAAGCTGAACGCACGTCTTTAGCTCTGCTACAGATGTTCATGTGAGAACATTAAAGGCCAGCTTCAAGAACTGGCGATGTGAAATTGGCAACTGCGCGAGGGGAGCGGGGAGGGTATTTTAAAATTGTAGGTACGAATTCAGGTTGGTTTTCATATTCTGCAGGATGTTAGAACCGGCGGTTCAGATAAGGAGTACGATTGAAGCAATCTGCCAGGAGAAAGATGCACCCTCAGGGCTATCTGTCTGTTCGCTTAAAATGCGATCCTGGCAAGTCACGCACCGGACGTGCTATATTCTCCCATTTTGTCAAAGGTATAGAGAAATCTGGCGGGCGCGTTAATTTACTTGAAAAGGTGCTGCGCTGATAATGTTATAGGCGCTGTCAGATGAGGGTTAGGCATACATTCGTCACCCATCAACAGAAGACAAGGGTGGTCACTTATTTCTCGGTGGGTACAGGACTAAAAAATGTGACGGCCATATTATTTCACAGACTCATCTCAGGATCTAATATGGAGAAATATATGTTAATGAGGACAAAATGGAGGTGGTGGAAATGTTGAAAATCTTGGGTCATTAATTACCAACAAAGGTGACAAAATGAAGGAAATTAACAGACGAATAGCAGGACCGCATGGCCGAATGGATAAGAACGTGTGTTTTTAAATATCCGCTGTGCTGATGCCGAGGTTAGCGGTTCAACTGACAGCTGGACTAAATGTTGACCTATCGTCCTTGCTTTCGGGACGTAAATTACAAATACCTCTAAAGTCAGAGTGAGTTCGCTTGATGACGAGGGACACTATTAAAAAGGGAAAGCTAACCCACACTCAAAATTCAGTCCATCACTACTATAAATAAATGGACTACGCTTGAGTTCAAAGCGAGAGAGCGCAAAAAAAAAAAAAAAAGACGAATATCGGAATATCTATTGCTCATCAAAACCTAAAACAACTGAATAAATTGTGGAGTTGGACAGATAGAACTAAAATAAGAAATAGATTTTTAAGGGCATGCATCTTTCGCATTGCAACATACGCCTGTGAAACCTGGACACTTACTAAACAATCTGAACAGCGCATGAATGCCATTGAAAATAAATGCTATAGTCGGGTTCTAAGAACATTTTGGATACAGAAAAGAACAAATGCATCCATACGACAAGAGCTGAATATTGAAAAAGGTTGGCTAATAAAGTCGATAACACAAAGAAAACAATTAACATATTTTGTTCACTTGGAACGTCATGAAAGTTTGAAGAGAACAATAATGGAGGGGTTTATGCCTAGGAAGAGAAAACTGGGCAGGTCAAAGAGAAGATGGGTGCAGGATGTGACGGATGATCTCTAGATGGGTGTATTGGTCGCGGGACATCTTGCTTATGACCGAGAAATTTTCCGGGCGGTTGTTATGGGAACGAAGTTCTGCAAGGGACATTCTACTGAATTAATGAATAGCAGGAAACTGCTTCGGCGGAAATTATCATTAATTACTCGTATTAAAGA
>JACEFZ010025980.1:0-51921 GCA_014155875.1 Cepaea nemoralis | reverse complement strand
CCCCCAAAAAAACCAAACAAATACCCCCCCCTAACCCCCCCCAACCCTTTACCCCCCCAAAAATTATCTTTAAAAATTCCCCCCCACACATCCTCTAACCCAACCACACATCCTCCACCCACCCATCCCCCAGCCACGCATCCCCTTAACCACACACCCCTACCCATATACACACACATCCCCACCCACGCACAATCTCCCCTCACACATCCCTCACACACATACGCACACATCCCTCACACACATCCCCACCCACCAACACATTCCTCATTCACAAACACACACCTCCCATCCACGCACACACAACCCACACACACATCCCCAACCCATACACTCATCCCCTCACACATCCCTAGACACACGTACTTATCCCTCAACCACTAACACCCACACATCCCTCACCCACTCATCAAAACATACATCTCCTATCTACCCACCCACACTCACACACCCCAACCACCCATCTAAACACACATCCCCCACCCTCACACACATCCTTCACCCACCCGCACACCCAATCACACCCCACCCACCCACACATACATCTTTTATCTACACCCAGCTCCCCTCCCACACAACACCACACCCACACACATCCCAAAGACACATCCCTCACCCACACACACATCTCCCCACACATCTCCTACCCATCCACACATCCCCCAACTACAATCACCCTGACTACCCACACATACATCCTCCATCCAGCCAGACACACCCCCACCCAGCCAGACATATCCCCTACCAAAACACACATCCTCAAATCCATCACCCACATCCATCACGCACCCCTCCCCCAACCCACACACATTCACCCACACATCTCTCACCCACACACACACTCCCCACCCATCCACCCAAACATCCCACATCCATACACATCCCTCACCCACACACACATCCCCAAACCCACAACCACCCCACCTGCACACATCTCCCACCCATCACATATCCCCACACCCACATATATCCCCCACCCATCCCATAACCCATTATCAATCATCCATCAACATATCCACCCACTCACCCACAACCACCTAGCCAAACACGCATCCCCACCCACACACACATCTCCCCGCCAACCCATACATCCCGCACGTACCCACACACAAATCCCCCATCCACCCACACAATCCCACCCCGCCAACCCACACATCCTGAGCCCACCCACACATCATGAATCCACCCACACACACATCCCCCCATCCCCCAACCTACTATTATGATCAAACTCCCACACTATACACACACATACAGTGACGATTGTCGTGAGCATTGTCGCAAAATTGTAAAGAAAATGGAGACAAATTGTACATATACATTTTGTAACATAAAAATTAGTGATGCAATTCAACTCTCTCTCTCTCTCTCTCTCTCTCTCTCCTCTCTCTCTCTCTCTCTCTCTCTCTCTCTCTCTCTCTCTCTCTCTCTCTCTCACTCTTCTCACCAACACACACCGATAGACACTCACAAACAATGTGCGTACACATACAGAGGATATCAGGCCACACGTTTCGACCGCGAAGGACACAAAGGAAGAGTTCTAATACTTAAACGAAATACAATACCTTGCAGCGAAGTATCTGTGATCTCTTACAACCAAACGGAAATTATAGGTGTTGATATAATGATAAAGGACATGAAAATAAGAATTTACAATCTGTATAGCCCAGCAGATAAGGACCTAACACTCTCAAACATGAAAATAACTGACACAAACTGCATTATTGTCGGAGCCTTTAATAGCCGTTCAGAAAGATGGGGATACCCAGATACTGACAACAGAGGAGATGAATTGGAGGACTGGGAAATAGACTCAAATCTACTGAACAAAGCGGATGACACACCGAGCTTCTACTCCAGAAGATGGCTTACCACTTCTACTCCAGACTTAGCTTTCTGCACAGGAGACATCCTCCACAAATTCGATTGCCATGTGCTTGACCAATTAGCAGGTAGTGACCACAGACCAATCAAGCTTGTAATGAATATGGAGTATGTTCCTTAGGAGCAAAAGCCTTTGCCCCGTTGGAATTACAACGGAGCAGATTGGGACAGATTTGCCATACTAACAGACAAATATTGTGAAAACATAAATACACGATATGGCATCATGAAGCAAATGTGGAAAGTCTAAACAGAGCAATAATACAGGCGGCCACTGAGTCTATTCCAAGAGGAGCGAGGAAAAATTACAAACCATACTGGACTGAAGAACTACAAAGTTTGGAGGACAAAGTTGAAGATGCCAGGAAGACAGCAGAGAGAGAACAAACAACTGAAGCGAACATCTCTCTCAAAGCCATCTCAGCAAAATATAAAAGAACAGTAAATCAAACAACAAGAGATTGTTGGAGGGAAAAAACAAAACCTGAATTTTGACAGGGATGGAAACAAAATGTGGAAACTAGTGAAAGCTATGAACAATAGAAACGAACAAATAACAATTAAACAAGGAAATGCCTTGCCTACAGGAAAAAAGGTTGCAAATGCACTAATGGAACACTATGCCAGTGTAAACCACATTGATATTACAACCGAACAGAAGAAAGCAATCAAAGACAAACAGATACAACATAGTAATACAGAGACAGCAGCAGAATATATGATGGCAAATCTAACAATGGAAGAAATGGAACTGGCAATGAATACCCTAAAAAAGAAGAAATCACCAGGAAAGGATGGAATCACAAATGAAATGCTATTAGGACTTGGCACTAAGGCAAAAAAAAGAAACTACTAGCAGTCCTAAATTACAGCTGGAACAGAGGAATAGTCCCACAGGCATGGAAGGAAGCTATACTAATACCAGTCCAAAACAAAGGAAAAGACCTGGAAGAACCAAATGGTTATCGACCTATCAGTCTACTTAGCTGTGTAGGAAAGTTACTGGAACGCATTATCAATGGCAGGCTAACATGGCATCTGGAAGAAATCCAACTCTTAACACCACACCAAGCAGGATTCAGAAAGTACAGATCCACTAAAGATCAAATAACCTATATAGCTCAGGAAATAGAAGATGCCTTCCAAGAGAAAAAGCACACACTTGCGGTCTGGATAGATTTAGAAAAAGCACACACTTGCTGTCTGGATAGATTTAGAAAAAACATTTGATAAAGTATGGAAGGAAGGACTGAAAGTAAAATTGCAAAAAATGCATGTTTGTGGGGAAATGTATAAATGGATCAGCCACTACCTTGAGAACAGAACTGCCAGGACAAAAGTACAAGGACAAACCAGCAAAATGTACTGTTGGAGCAAAGTGTCCCCCAAAGAGGAGTTCTTTCACCAACATTATTCATAGCATATATAAATGACATCACGGAAAATTTTCCAGCCAGAGTACACACGTCCTCCTTTGCAGATGACCTAGCCATATGGACATCTGAAGAATATATTAGTATAGCTAACAGCAGAGTTCAGCAAACCTTATTAGCGCTAGAGGACTGGTCAAAATCATGGCTAGTGAAGATAAGTGAGGAGAAAACAACATGCACAATGTTCTCCCTCTCAAATAAAACTCAGCAACCTAAACTGGTATTGAATGAGAAAATATTGCGCCATGAAGAAAATTCAAACTATCTGGGAGTCACCTTTGATCGTCGCCTGACATGGAAGACACAGGTTGAGAAAAATCGAACAAGAGCAAGGCAAAGAATAGCAATCATGAAAAAGCTTGCTGGTGCAACGTGGGGAGCAGATGAGAAAGTTCTCAAGAAGTTATATACTGGACGGGAGAGGTCAGTACTGGAATATGGCATTGCAGCTTGGGCAACAGCAGCTAAGTCAAATTTTAACAAAATAAATCCAAAATCAATTAATGCGAATCATAACTGGAAGCCTGAAGACAACGCCTATTAATGAACTAGAAAATATCACTTGTTTACAGCCAATGCAGGATAGAAAAAACAGCAGCGCCCAGCAGCAAGCAGAAAAATTTAGAAGATTGACAGATCATCCTATGTATAACAGGTGTTATGGTTTTGGAAAGGGAAGACTGAAGCTTAGCAACTTTGTAGAAACTGCAAAACGAAAGATTAGCGCACATCTTATACTTAACATATCAACAGTCAAACCCATTTACAATGCACACAAGTTCCTAGCTTGGAGACAGCAGCAACTGCCTGAGATGATAGAAAACATTCCTGGTATTGAGAAAAAGAACACTCAGAATGAAACCGAAACAAGAAAATTAACCCTAAACTACATAAAAGACCATTACCCAAGCAGCAGTTGGACCCATGCATATACAAATGGATCAGCCAAAAAATCAATAGAAAATGGAGGAGGAGGAGGAATTCTCCTAAATTTAAAAAATGTAGTGGGAAAAAAAAACACAGTCAGTGGCAACAGGAAAATTTTCAAGTAACTTCAAAGCAGAGGTAGAGGCTTTGAAAACTGCAGCAGAAATGCTCTTGATGGAGGAAAATAAAGAGAAGCAAATAGCTATCTTCACAGATGCAAAGTCAGCTGTCTCAATACTGAAGAGCAAAAACAGCACATAACTAGCTGACAGACTAGCAAAAGAGGATGGACGACTACCACAGCCTGACATTGTGTCAACTTCTCACCTAAAGCTAATCACCAGAAATAATTAGAGGGCTGCAACTCCAGCCCAAGAAAGATAATTGAGTCGCTCTGGACAAGAAACGTCCAGAGCTTTCTAGAACAAGAGTCACCGAGTCCAGGGTTCCGTGGACATTGAGATGACCCGCCTAAAGCGGGGTCCACGAGGAACTCGGGCAGAGTTACCGCCCGTCGAATAGCGACACGCGGTAGACCAACAGAGGGCGATTGGACTCGCGACAGGCAACAAGGGTCTGCCTGAGAGGGACTCTGTAGATCTTCAGATTATAGACTAGATAGTGTGCTAGGATGTGACATGATTATAAATGTATAATGGTTTAATGTCAATGAACAATGTGATATGCTGTTAACTGTATAGCCACAATAAATAGGCTATATTACAGCAAAGTAGTTTGATTGCTTGTGTTATTAATACCTGTGTGAACCCAACCAGTCACCTAGATAGTAAGACGACAACAGGTATTTTTGGGGGCTAGTACCGGTTTTGAGCATTATATGTTTATTAAACAACAGGAAAATGCCATGTAAAAATCAATTAGTCATATCATATTGATTTCTTGAAAAGGTCAAGGTAAATTTGTTACCTTAAAATGTTCAACATATTTAGTAGCTATCTAGTAATCAAAGAAATATTATCAAAATAGGCAGAGTCCCTCAGCAGCCAAGAGCAGAGTCCACACAACAGTATACCGCTTTTTGGTATCCAATAATTACTGTTTGATATAACTATGACATTTTTGTTTGTTTTTTTTTGACCGTGACTAATGTTTCGTACTCTACGAGCAGATTGTGCCGCAGAGCGTACCGTGTGAGTGCAGAAACCCGTGTGAGTGTTCCAGCCAAAGGTGTATGATAGAGAAGACCGCGTACTACGCATTGTAACGGTTCCAGCAGTAACGAAAGTGCAGAGCAACATCATTCCGAAGGATCAGAGCTAAGTTTCGTTTCATATTCATTGCAGATTCTAAGCTATTACTTACCATCTTCCATCATGTATCATTTTGTTAAATATTGATTGATGTGTATATTCATAATTGTGCCACCAATATAAACCTACATTGTGCGTAACACATTAATATTCAAGGGAATTAACCATTTTCTTTTGAGCCCATACCAAATTTATCTAAGGGATTTAACTTTACAAACATCATAAATAAATAAAATCTAAAATGTCAACCTTAGATCAATGCATTGAGCAGGGAATAAAATTAGGCTATAAAGAAGACAAACTATCAGAATGGGCACAGAAAACACACGCAGAAAATATTGCCCGTGAAGAAAGAGCGATAGAAAGAGAGGAAAGAAAAGTACGAGAAGAAAGAGAAGCTGAAGAAAGAAAAGTACGAGAAGAAAGAGAAGCTGAAGAAAGAAAAGTACGAGAAGAAAGAGAAGCAGCGGAGAAGAAATTGCAAATGGAGCTCGACGCAGCAGCCAAGCAAGCCGAAAAAACAATCCGAAGAAAAGAAATGGAGCTCGACGCAGCAGCCAAGCTAGCCCAGTTAAACGCTGATACACAGTTGAAATTGAAACAGATGGAAATAGAGTCCAACACAGAGATATCAGTAAACAAATTAAGAAATAAAGAAGAGGAACAGAAATATAGTAAATATAAAGGCCTCATAAAAGCTTTCTGTTCAGGTGACTCCATCTCCGCCTATTTAGAAAATTTCGAATGTCTCATGGCCTACCACAAAATTAGTAAGACAGACTGGGCATATATTCTCATGAGAAATCTGGCTCTAGAGCCACTGAAAGTAATAGAGACAGTACCACAGGAGATGCGCAAGGACTACGATTATCTTAAACAACGCATACTCCAACATTTCTCTTTAGACACAGCAGGGTACCAACAACAGTTTGCAAAATTAGCAACCCACAACCTAACCAAACATTCATAGACTACGTTAGTTCAGTACAAGATATATGCACTAAGTGGATAAATTCAGCGAAAACCAACAATAGCCACGATAACTGAAAGAACTAATCATCATAGATAAAATAGTGAGCACCATCCCCACACCTTTCGCAAAATTTTTAAAACAGATGGATTGCAAAACCATCCAAGAAATTGAATCCAAAGGCAATGCATTCTACACAGCAAACAGGGATATATTTCAACTCAACATTACCAACAATGACACAGCAGCTGCAGTAATAAATACTAAGTACTCCAAACAAACACAAGGCAAATTTAAACCGCGCTCCAACAGTGGGAAAGTAGCAAAATGCCATTATTGCAGTCTGACGCACGACATTTACGAGATGTGCGACAAGTCTCCGAACTATCCCCACCACCTAAAAATGATGGTGGATAAACAGAAAGCAAAACGTAACGCTTACCAAAAAGCTGTAAATGTTACTTTTGCAGAAGCTGGGGACATTATTCACGCTACTGTGAAGGTCGTAAGTTACTGAAGCAAGCTAATGCGGCATTAGTAGCAACGTCTTCTGATGATGAGACTGAATCACTGATTGAATATAATAATCAGCAAGACAGTGAAAGTGAGCTTGGAAATGCGGTGAATATAATTAACACCATTGTAGATGATACATGCAATGCTTGTACAAAGTTTCAATTAGATCCATCATTACCATGCGGCCACAGTGTACCAATTGCAATGAGACAGCCAACGCTGCGTTGTCAGCCACAGGGAAATTAACATTTTTGACAGGTTTCATAAACAAGAAAAAGTGCTCGTTAATTCGCGACTCCGGAGCAACTCTGTGTGGGGTAAAGAAAACATTGGTCAACACCACAGACTACACAGACAAACACGTTAACTGTCGCACATTTTCAGGTACAATAGAAAGATATCCCCTTGCGATGGTCGAAATTCATACACCATATATATCAGGACAACTTTTGTGCGCTGTCCTTGAAGACCCAATCGCAGATATCATACTTGGGAATTTACCCAACATCCACCCATTGTTCGGACAAGGAAATCAAGAACTGGGAACGAAAACACGGTATTTACCACAGAAATACCGATACTAGAGAGAAACACCATGTTAATTTGTCTCAAACTGCCAAAATACCAAGGGAGACAAACACTGAGGTTATTCAAAAAGAATTCACCGAGGTGTACAAACGCAGGGGCGGTCGAATCTTTTAACGAAACGACCGAATTAAACCTCGAATTGAGGTCACTCCCATGCTACAAAGTACCAAACCTGACAATGAGCTACAAAACACACAAAACACAAACGCCATTACACGACAGACAACTCAGAAAACCAACACTAACCAACTACAAGAATCACTAGAAATAGCAGCGCCGAACACCACTAACATCAATTTCGGAAACGAACAGAAAAATGATCCTACATTGACACCATATTTTAGATTAGTTGGAATAAAACCTAAGGTAACGAAAAACGCATCGTGGGTATTTAGGCTACAAAATAACATCCTTACTAGATATTACACTACAAAACAAACCACGACACAACAAACAGTGTTACCATTAGCACATCGAAACAACGTTCTAAAATTAGCCCATGACTCACCTTTTGGAGGTCATATGGGTTATGAAAAGACCAGAGCCAGAGTACTGACACAATTTTATTGGCCGAAGTTTTGCCATGATATAAAGACTTTCTGTAAATCTTGTGAAGTATGTCAAAAACTGGGTAAAAAGGGAAAGAACCCTACAGCAGAAGTGCAATCAACGACAACTGCCTCGAGGCCTTTTCAAATCGTGGCAGTCGATCTTGTGGGTCCTTTAAATCACATTTCGAACAAGGGCAACAGATATATTTTTACTCTTGTTGATTTATGTACAAGATGGCCCGAAATGTTACCACTAAGATCTGTCTCCTCTAAGGATGTAACGGACATATTACTGAATATTTTCTCCCGTTTTGGCTTTCCGGAGAAATAATTTCTGATAGAGGAACCCAGTTCATCTCAAATGCCACCCAATCAGTAACAAAGTTACTGGGCATCAAGCAGTGCTTCACAAGTCCATACAGACCAGCCGCAAATGGCATCTGCGAAAATTAAATGGAGACTTGAAGCACATGCTTGCCAAAGTGACAGCTGAAAATCCAGCCGATTGGGACATACTTCTCCCAACGGTGCTGTTCGCTTATAGAGAAGTCCCACAGTCAAGTACAGGGTTCTCTCCCTTCGAATTGATGTATGGAGCGAACCCAAGAGGACCTCTCACCATCTATAAAGACATAATATCACAACCTGTAGATATCCACCTTCCCATTTCTACATATGATTTGGTCACTGACACCAGAGACAAAATCATACGTTCCTGTATAATGGCCAGAACATCACTACAGGAGAAAGGTTTTAAATACAGGCAATACGCCAATAAAGGTGCAAGACTGTTGTGCTATATCCAGGTCAAGACATTTTGCTACTCTTACCTGACAAAAGAGATCTACTGTCAACGTCATGGCAGGGACCTTTTAAGGTCATTAGAAGGATTTCAGAAGTAGACTACGAAATCTCAATAAATGGAAAACTTAAAATATTCCATATAAATATGTTAAACCATATTTTCTAAGACAGGACAATGAGACAAACGAACCAACGCAACCGGATGACAGAGACGAAATGACAATGACCCGACAGAATGACACCTCGACAAATGAAGCATCATTAACGACGCACTCTTATGACGAGACAAACAGCGAAGACATATGGACATTACCGACGTTCTGTGAGATCGACAACGACGACAAACTGACGACATATCGACTGTTGACCTCGACGACGACGACAATGACATTGAAGACAATTTACAAACAGTAGCATCGGTGATAAATCAGACAGACATAGACAATACAGAAATCCCTTTACCAATCATGACTAACGACGGGAGCATCCATGACATCCATATCTCTGACACGTTAACACAGCTACAACGACAAGACATTTGGACTATCCTGAACGACTACAAACATATTTTTTCTAACAAACCTGGACGCACCGATAGAATAATCCATTCAATTGTGCTGACAGACCTAAGACCAGTCAAATGTAGACCATACTCTATTCCTCTCCATTACAGAGCTAATTTAGATAAAGAAATTTTAGAATTAGAGAGGAATGGTATTATTCAGAAATCAGTCTCTCAATACTCGTCACCGATCGTTCTGGTGAAAAAGAAAGACCAGACCATTCGTTTGTGCATTGACTATAGAGTGCTAAACACTAGAACAACAACTGACGCTGAACCTATGAACAGCTGTGAAGATCTTATCTTAAACATGTCCCAATCATCCTTATTTTCGAAGACAGATTTAGCGAAAGGATATTGGCAGATCCCACTACACCCTTCTTGTAGGCACATAACAGCTTTCGCCACACCTCTTGGCTTATACGAGTGGCTATACCTTCCTTTCGGCCTTAAGAACGCACCAGCCACCTTCGTAAGACTTACAAGATTATTGCTACATGGAATTGAAAATGTAGTTTCTTATATAGATGACATATGCATCCATTCATCTGACATGACCTCTCATCTACTTACCCTGAAACAAGTCTTCAACCAAATATCTCTCTTTGGACTTACTATCAAACCTTCCAAGGTTGAAATAGGTTATACAGAAATAGACTTTCTTGGTCATAAAATTTCTCACGGTAAATTACTCACTGATGAGAAAATAGTCTCCAAAATTCTTAATCTAGAAGTACCTACCACAAAGAAGCAGATTAGGAGTTTATTAGGCCTTATTAATTATTATGCCAAATTTATCCCACATTGGGCAGAACTCACCACAGTTTTTTTCCGACATGTTAACAAAAGATCATCCATCGAAAATTTGTAAAAGTAACAGCTTAGATGACGCAATGAGTAAATTGAAACATATTTTTGCAAATCCTCCAGTCTTACGATTACCCGACATAACATTACCATTTATTTTAACCACAGATGCTAGCGGCGTCGCTATAGGAGGGTGCTTGATGCAGGAATTCGATGGGGTCAGACACCCTATCCTCTACGTGAGTAGGAACTGAAGAAAGCTGAGATACGCTATGCCACAGTGGAACGGGAGTGTTTGAGTCTGTTATTCTGCATTTTGAAACTGTCCAAGTACCTCTTGGGCAGGCACTTTGTGGTCCTGAGCGACAGTTCACCATTGTTAGTCCTAAACCAAGGATCGCCCAAGAACCACCGGTTGCAAAGATGGCGGCTCCTTCTGCAGGACTTCGATTTCGAAATACGCCACATCAAAGGCACCGACAATACGATGGCTGACATTTTATCACGGCAGGCACATGCGCCAGCAGAATGACTCTTATCATTCGACCAGTAGCCATGTTATATACTGTGATAAGCCTGTGACAAGTTTTACACCGTTTCATATGTGTACCTCTACACCTGCTAAAGTACTTTGTGCTTAGTTAATTACTACACCTATTTAACACGGTACTTTAATCACTACACCACCAAGTGCCTAAGCTCTAGTACTATACCAGCTAGAAACAGTAATTGGTGATTTCAACCAATAAGATCAACCAGTGAACGAACGATAAACACTGTAAGATTTCATACAAGACACGGAAATGAACTCATACTTGCTGTTACTGCAAAACATTCCAAACATCCGAAATACGACAACATCACTATAGAACGACAACACGTAACAGACAGCCATACGAACTTTAACATTTATGGCAAAACACAGGAACAACGGGACGGCAACGCAAACATCATCGTTGGAGTTAATTTAATTAGTTAATTAGTTTAATATGTATTATATTTCCATTTCTTATGTATATATATAATGTTAACCTGTAACTTGTACATAGTCTACTTTAATAATACAGGCGGGGCCATTCATAGGCCAAGAAAACCCGTCCTATACAATTGTCTCTAGTTAAATTGTAACCTAAGTTTCGTTCATCGCACAAAAAGTACGTATTTTCTTAAAGGGCAAATATCGCCTAGCCCACTTTTTCCAAGGGCAATAATAATTACCTTAACTTAAAAGAAATATATTTTTACAAATACTATTGTGTATGAAAGACGAATGAATCAGTGTATGGAAGTATTAAATAAGAGAACGATACACTTGGCGGACAAATTGTACGCAACACGTATTATTTTAATTTGTCTGCGTCTTTGATGTAAAACTATGTGACTTGTCTAATTTGAGAGTGCATGTATAGAACTTAGTTTAGGAGTCAGCTTAGCGTAGGAATTATTTAATATACTTAGGTTAGCATTAGGAAATAATCTAAGCACCACTACTTGGAATGGCCGATCATGTAGTGCAGAACTCATGATTGAGGTTATCCCAACTCGTGACGCTTGGAAATACACCACCCATTTAGCACACACACACCTCATAACTCAACACTTTCAATTTAAAATACAATCACTTTATTAGGAGTATCAACTGATTATTCAGACACACTAACAAGCCAACAGGGACACATGTAGTTTGAGGGAGATAAAAGAACATCGTAACTACACATTTAGCATTAGATGACATACGAGAGTAAAAGTGTATTGAAATACACACACGAATCAAGATTTGAAGGTGTACTTAACTAGCCAGGACTTCGGTCCTGTTAACTCTCTGTAACCAGAGATTAATTGTCTGGGCACCAATAGGGTGCGTGAGAAGGGCAAGTTGCTAATGCAACTATTAAAATGCCACGTAACTTCGGTCTGATAAGCATGGTTAGATACACGGGAGACAGGGTGATCTCTCTTAGCAAATCAGAGAAGTGGTGTATCGAAGAATACATGAGTTGATAATGCCATTATGTGGGTTGCCAGGTTACTGTCCACCAAACTATAAACCCCAACTTTAGGTGAGTCGATGACAGAATTAGAACAAATCTAATTACCCTATAACAAACCATTTCAGGAAGGGGGGAGGGAATCCTGTCAACTTCTCACCTAAAGCTAATCACCAGAAATAATTAGAGGGCTGCAACTCCAGCCCAAGAAAGATAATTGAGTCGCTCTGGACAAGAAACGTCCAGAGCTTTCTAGAACAAGAGTCACCGAGTCCAGGGTTCCGTGGACATTGAGATGACCCGCCTAAAGCGGGGTCCACGAGGAACTCGGGCAGAGTTACCGCCCGTCGAATAGCGACACGCGGTAGACCAACAGAGGGCGATTGGACTCGCGACAGGCAACAAGGGTCTGCCTGAGAGGGACTCTGTAGATCTTCAGATTATAGACTAGATAGTGTGCTAGGATGTGACATGATTATAAATGTATAATGGTTTAATGTCAATGAACAATGTGATATGCTGTTAACTGTATAGCCACAATAAATAGGCTATATTACAGCAAAGTAGTTTGATTGCTTGTGTTATTAATACCTGTGTGAACCCAACCAGTCACCTAGATAGTAAGACGACAACACATTGACATAACCTATAATGAGGCAAAGAGGTTTATAAAAATCTCAAAACAGTCAGGCATCCTCTCTCATCCAGTCCGAGTCCCGTTTGAGGCTTTCTTCTCAGTTAGGTGGTCACGAGGTTCTTGACCCTCGTGGGGTCCGTGGAGGTCATGCTAGTCGGGTCTGTCGCCCTGTCCTTCACTCGTCTGTTGCTGCAGGCATACTGCGTCGTATCGTCTAAGGTGAACCTGTCCTGTCATTCAAGGGCACAGTCCCGTCTCTAACCCCCTGTCATGGGAATAGGGACCTGTCTCCTATACCCGCCCTCTTCCCATGTCCTATGTCTGTAATCTGTCCTCTACGCCATGTCCTTTGGAAACCTTGACAACCACAACAGTGAGAGTAAAACGTCCTAAGAAACCCCCGAGAAGGTTAACCCGGTCAACAAATGCCCGCAGAAGTCAGATGTGTCGGCCTAACGGCGCAAGAACGCAGCTTTGCTGTAAACAGGCACAACGTAATCACGTCCGAAAAAGAAAGAAAAAACTCCGGATGAACGCAGAAGAAGAAGAAGAAGAAGAAATCAGCATTCTCCTTGTACCGTGATCGTCATGTTATTCTGTTGTCGTCTATTCACATCCCGTTTCTTCAGTCAGAGAATTCTCTTGTACAGACATTCCGTTCATGCGTCGTCAGTTGTTTACAATTATTCTGTCTGGGTTCACACATTCCTAATCCCGCGAGAGATGTTAAAAGAATATTGTCGCCTGGGAAGATAAGGTTCTCGACTGTTCTCAAGTTGTAGTTGGGTGGTACATTGCAAATGTCACACACTGTATGGAATGGTGTCATGGCACGGAAAGGTGTTATGGCACGAAATGGTGTCACGGCACGTAAGGGTGTCACTGCACGGAAGGGTGCCTCGGCAAGGAAGGGTGTCACGGCACGGAAGGGTGTCACGACAAGGAAGGGCCACGACAAGGAAGGGTGTTACGGCAAGGAAGGATGTCACGACAAGGAAGGGTGCCACGGCAAGGAATGGTGTCACGGCAAGGAAGGGTGTCACGACAAGGAAGGATGTCACGGCAAGGAAGGGTGCCACGGCAAGGAAGGGTGTCACGGATAGGAAGGGTGTCACGGCACGGAAGGGTGTCACGGAAATGAAGGGTGCCACGGCAAGGAAGGGTGCCATGGCAAGAAAGGGTGTCACGGCACGGAAGGGTGTCACGGCAAGGAAGGGTGTCACGGCAAGGAAAGGTGCCACGACAAGGAATTGTGTCACGGCAAGGAAGGGTGCCACGGCAAGGAAGGATGTCACGGCACGGAAGGGTGTCACGGCAAGGAAGGGTGTCACGGCACGGAAGGGTGTCACGGAAAGGGAGGGTGTCACGACAAGGAAGGGTGTCACGGCAAGGAATGGTGTCACGGCAAGGAAGGGTGTCACGGCAAGGAAAAGGTGCCACGGCAAGGAAGGGTGTCACGACAAGGAAGGGTGTCACGGAAAAGAAGGATGTCACGGCAAGGAAGGGTGCCACGACAAGGAAGCTTGTCACGGCAAGGAAGGGTGCCACGACAAGGAAGGGTGCCACGGCAAGGAAGGGTGCCACGGCAAGGAAGGTTGCCACGACAAGGAAAGGTTCCACGACAAGGAAGGGTGTCACGGCAAGGGAGAGTGCCAGGGCACGAAATGCCACTTGCTGTTGGACATCGTATGACATGCAGAAACATTCCAGCCCTTGCAAGTCGGCAAGGCACTTGATAATTATTTGTATAATTATGAACAAATATCGATGTTATTAACAGAATGCGTGAATCAATGCAATGAAAACCAATGGAAACCCTATTAGAGATAGTCTTTGCGAACTGATGACCATTACTAAGATAGAAACGTCGATTCATTGTGTAGTGATATAGCATATTTTTGTCTTATTTTGGGGAGTCTCCGTGGCAAAGTGGTCAAGCCATCTGACTCGGGCTCCGGAGGTTGTGGGTTCGATTCCTGGCGGCGTCCTTCGATTCACGTGTGCATATTTTCGAAGACTCCTGAGGATCGTCGCTGGACCTACAGAGTTCGTGCCTTGTGTGACGCTTTTCTCGCTGCGGAAAGAGACTCAGCCATATGTGATAAAATCCCCAGTGCAATGATGACGACTATTTTTTTTAAAATCTTATGTTTGTTTATTATTATCAGTGACATTTTTACCCCGTGATTAACCTTTACCGGATTTTAGTTCGTCTTTAGGTATGTACACAGTGCCTGTGTTTCTTCATTGCTTTCATCCGGAGTATTTTTTTCCCCAGATGTGATTGCGGTGTGTTGTTTTGCACCCTTGGGCCGAAACCCTTGGGCCAACTCATCCGACTTTTGCGTGCATTTTTGACCAGGTTAGCAATCCTGGGTGTCTGTGTTTATTATCTCTCACTTTTTCGCACTGTTTTTACTGTGTATTTTTATATCCTGCTGCAGCGTTACTTCTCTGGTATAAAGACACACACCCCAAGTGACTGAGCTAAGCAAATCCCCGGAATCCGTCTTTTGTTTAGTAAAAGATATGAATAGTCTTGTTATAAACGCCTATTCCACGAACGGACGGATCCTTTTCTGGGAAGATTCATATGTAGCCCATTCAGTCAGCACTGCGTGCTATTTCAAGGATATCCGTATTTTGACAGTGCTGAATGCACACAAAGAGAAAAAGACTACTGAATTGCTAACAGAGCATGTACTTTTGATAAGCAGACAAACTGGAAAAAAATCTAATGGCAGTGGACATGTGATTTCTGAGGAAAATGCAAAGAAAACAATGGACATATAGAGAAGCCAATGAGGAAGTCCTATAAAAAGACAATGAAAACCGTACACTGATTATAGAAATTAGACGTAGACAGCCAAATTAATTTGGGCACGTTATAAGAATAAATAAATTAGAGAACTTTGTGACGACTGGCAAGATTAAGGGAAAAGAACAAAAGGAAGGCAGAGGAGTAAATATCTGGATGACTTTGCCACGTAGCATGGTCGAGATAAAAACATGGAGCTGATCCATGACTGATGGTCGAGTGAGATGGCGAAACATGACTGCCCACGCTTATTGGCATCCCACGTAATGATTATGAACGTATAGAAAACCAACCAGATATTGGCCGATGCGTCCTGGAAATGATATACAACAATTCTATGATGGGTTTAATATTTGTAAATTTAACAATGGGTTTTTGCATCAAACGATAAGTAGCTTGTTTACATTTAGACACTATCAATCACTATACATGCAGTCGCAACCTGTTTGAACATTATGTACATGCATCCCTAAATAAAGAAACAAACCAAAAATAATAATAATTATCACAAATGACAAAAAGTATAATAAACATTCCCATATGTATGGTACTTTACACCTACCTCAGGTATTTTTAATGGCCATGTTAAAAATTGCTTTAGTGAGTCTTGTATTATTGATTATTTTCCGGGCATTTTAATGCATATTGTTCTGTTGTTGTCTAAGATTAGCTTCATTCTTAGCTAATTCTTAACCCTTTGAAAATAAAGTTTGTTTGTTCCTAAGGTGGATATCCCATGAACATAGTTATAGTCAGAGGAATGAAAATGGCGACGTCACAGGGGAACACAAAGTGACTTTCTCTGTTGTGATTTTGTTTTCACTTCTTGTGTTATATCGTGGATGAAACAATTTTATTTTTTTAAATTTTGTTTTCTTTTTGCTTTCGCTGGTGTTTGAACTCAAACGTAGTCCATACACGTGCTACTACTTCTAGTATGACTTGACTTAATTTTGCGTATGGATTAGCTTTCCCTATTACCAGTCCAGTGTCCCTCGCCAATAGGCGAACCCACTCCGTCTTCAGAGGTACTTGAAATTTACGTCCCCAAAACAAGGATGGCAAGTGAACATTTTAGTATACTTAGACGGTTCAGGGGTTGAACCCGCTACCTCGGCATCAGCACAGGGGAAGTGAACCGCGGTAGCTTGGTGGATAGACTATTACCTGCCTGTGATCATGGGTTCGAATCCGTATCGACGATTTCAAGAACTGACCACGGCTCCCAGGACAATCCAGCCTAACATTGGTGTAGCATGATGGAACAGAATCCCCATTTCCAGTCCGACACATTTCATAAATATACTTTAAGTCTTAACGGGGACCATCCCAAATATAAGGGCTATTCTTAGATCGAATGTTCTAGAATGAGTTGGGGGAGGCGGCGGTATGCACTTGTCTTTTGATTGGTTCATAAGTAATGAGCCCACGCTATTCCTGGGCCATATTTTAAAATCTAATTAGTTTGAGCGGGGATCTCACCAGGAGCGGTCGCTAGTGTGATGTGATGACCCAACAATGCCCTTAAAGATTCAATAATATTGTTCTCTGGACAACAGGTACCACTTTAAAACATACTTTAATGTTGTAGTTGTGCCTGATAAACGAATGAGAAGAATGTATGAGTATTTTATGAATAAAATGTGAAAGTGGAAACCCCAACTTCTGTGCGCCAGAATTCTGAATATTGCTTCTTCCACCTTGACATGTCTTTCACGCTGTATACTCCAAGTGCATATCAATCCCTTGTTGTGACTGGTTGCGTATGCTTGAGGAATGTAGTACACTCATGCAGATTCGCAAACCCAGACCCCTTGTGCATTCTCCATGCCTAGGATGACTTATTCTTAAAATCAACTGTACCTTTGCTCTCGTGCGAGTTAACAAATGGCAGTCTGAATGGGAATGAGTGATGAAACCTGTACAAGTTCCTTTGTAAAACGCAGAGAATGATGGAGTGAGTGAGTTGGTGATTTAATAAATAGCCTCTCACATTAGTAGAAAGAAAGATGCTTCAAATATCCATCTGTAAACAGGACGGTGATGCACGCCAGAATTGCTAAGTTCATGTGATGCCTGGTAGCTATAAGCTCAAGAGAATTAATACAATTTCTCTTTGAAGTATTACACTGTTACCTTTACTGTTGGATGGTTCATATAAACTAGTTCCTAAGAGAACCATAGGTGTGTGAACCTGTGTCTCAGTTGGCTGAATATAATGTAGGGCTCATGCAAACCTACAAGGACTAAACATGTTTTCCACATATGTGCTTGGTGCATATGTGAACAGTTGTTATGCAATTGAGCTTCTGTTACCTACTGTAGTAGACATGAACATTACTCAGTGGGGAAAGAGCACATGATGATGATGAAGATGATGTACCTGTGAGTCAGGTCTGTCTGAGAAAAGGGGTGAGGTCTGGCATTGCTGTGTGAATATGGAATAGGTCAGTCATGCACCAACATCACAGCCATAGGAATGGATGTCTGGTATGCTAATTTGGTAAATGCCATTAGTTAATACATAATGCATATTGCAGTTGTAAATGCCTATTTTCCATTCCCTTCACAATGCCTGTCCCATGTTGCTATGTCACAATGATTGCTGTACTGTGTCTGGTCCTCCTTGTGCCCAGGTCTACTGTGGTTCAAGCATGGTGGAACTCAGACCACATAAATGCTTGTAATTGTGTTAAGCTACCCCTGTCTCAACATATGGTCTTGTGCTTACCACAGTACATCAGAGTGAAATACACTGCATCATCAAACTAGGAGAGGTGTGTTTGGACCACACCCATCCTTTTCCTCCCCATCCCCAATCTGTGTCTGTTGATGTATACTAACATTATCTTTTAACATATGTAAAGAGATGTTGTGCCATTTTATATATCAACAGAGAACAGTATGGTAGAGAGGCCATCCATATATCATCTGGGAAAACTAACCAGTAGTCCCAGAATCCAGAACCAACTCTCTACAAGTGAAATCTTCTAGAACCCACAATATGGGAATTTCCTAGAGACTTTCAGCTCAGCTCTCAAACAGCTGGATATAAAAGAAAGAGAGAAAAACAGTTCTGAAGACTTCAATAATAAGAAGTACAGTGATCATTAATCAAATGTCATCTGAGAATGAAACAACAAGTCTGGTTGTTAACCCCATTCAGGACAACTTGTGAAATGACTGGTGCAATGGATTGTTTAGCTAGGACTTATCTTAGTTAATCTCCAGCCTGGTGCTCACACAGTGTTTTCAGAATGAAGACTTGAGATAGACTGAGAAGGAAGAATGCTGGGACATGTTTGTATCTTAGATCTTCCTCTACAGGAAAAGGAGAACAACATCCTAAGTCTCAACTTTATAAACAGTCAACTCACCAGTGAAAGACAAGGCTGTAGCTTTTCTTCAAACTGTGACAGTAGGGGATAATTAGTCAGACTTGGAAAATCATCATGGGGGAGAACTGCAACCTGAGCTGTCCAACACCCATCATAGGTGCTAAAAGGATTAAACAGACCAGTGGAGCAGAAGGTCCCTATGCTTGCCCCAGGTTATGGCTTACCTGGCTTTTCCCTCAGTAACAGTAGAGGAAAGGATAAAAGTCAATTGTGTAGTGGTGATTAGAGAGGAGAGGAGGAGTGGAGTAGTTGTTGGGTGGTGGAGTAAATAAGAAGTGTTGTATCTTGTTTATCAACCTTCATGTGTGACATATTTTATGCATTTTCTATGCAATCATTGAAATGTTGACATGACAGGAGATGAGGCAATGGTCACCACTCTACTTACCATCAGCTCAATAAACAGTATGATTGAACCAGTGTTCAAGTACATGTCCCCAGTGAATTTCTTGTACAATTGCTGTCAAGTGTTGTCTCTGGTGACTGTCTTAAGTGCAGTGGTTGGTTATACATATTGTGAAAAGTCCTGTATAGATGTTGTCAGGTATCTCATGATGTCTATCTTGTACACTTGTGGTGTAAACAATTCCTTGTGAATGTATGTTCCACTTTTGTCAAGAAACTGTCATGTAGATGTCCTGTCTAACAGATGTAATGTACAGTTATTGTTAAAGTTTGTTTGTCTGTAACAATTGAAGGACTACTTGAACTGATATAGGTCATACTGACAAAATAAAGAAAGAAGAGATCGATGTGACGGACGAACAGCACACTGTCAACAGTATAATGAGTGAGAGGGATCCTCAGTTGTACAGGCGCTAATAGTTCAGATCTTTTCTGGCCTTAAGGGAACCTTTTACTTCTTTTATAAATTTCTGTGTAGATACATAGTAGTCTCACAGTGGGGGTTGAGCCAAAGAAAAATGTTCTCCAAAAAGGCTATTGCGGGAATGATTAGCTCATTTGAGTGACCTCTAGACAAAACGTGCTAAATCATATCCTTTATCTTGTTATTTATTATTCAAGATATATCTCCAGAGTACACTACTAACTAGGTCCTCTGGCAACTCAATCAAACATGTCACAATTGGTACCAGGAGATATCTTGGGAAGAGAAGGCGGCCCAGGCGATGTTGACCGCATCTCTCCTTTAGTACCGATTGGTTTATACAAATATTGACTAGCACCTTTGGCCCAATACACCTAACGGCTTGTAAAAAGGTCCTTTACTTACAATGTATTTAACTGACATAAGATGGAGGGTTCAATCAATCAATCAGGTGCCGACTCCACAATGAAGGTTGTCTGCAATGGATCTCCACTATTATCTATCTCTAGCCTTGATTATACATTCTATCCGACTGCTGTTCGTTCATCTCTTGGTGTTATATTCCCATTTGTATCATTGTCTACCCCTTGCTCACTTGCCTTCAACTTACCCTCCGGTGTGGTTTTTATAGAGTGATATCAAGAACAACCTGATGTACCTATTACATACCACCAAAAGAAAAGAATGATCAAATCAATCAGAAGGCCACCAAACCTTACTCAAGACGATTACCACGTTATGGACAGACCAGAACAGGTCATTCTTCTGCGCCTCAGAATATATGGACACAATATATTACGCAACCACATGTATACAAAATTCAAGATTGGTGACTCAGCCATGTGCACATGTAGTTTGGCGTCGCAGACAGCAGAGCACATACTCCAGGATTGCCCAAACTACAACATACCCAGGCGAACCTTTCTGGCCTAGAGAGACAACAGTGGAAGATAAACTCTATGGACCGCTGAATAAACTAAAAAAGACTGTTAGATTCATACAAGAGACAACATTGCAGTTATAAACATATTTCAGGCGAACGAAAGAAGAAGAGGAAGATAAGAGTGATATGTCTTTTAATGCGGCCGAAATATTTCACTTGCCTCTTTTTTTATTTCTTTCATCAACTCTCATGTTATAACCCAGATGAAGGATTGCAATTGCCAAAATATTGTTTTGTGTGGCAAAGACACTCCTAACATCAGGTAACATCAATATTGAACCGCGGAAACGAATAATCAATGAGCAGATCTGGCCTGTAGCACTATACGGCTATGAAACGTGGACTCTAAATTCATTCATTCATTCATTCATTCATTCATTCAGTAGCATGCCCTTTGCAGAACCTCTCTCCCATAACAACCTTCCGGAAAACTTCCCGGTCATAAACAAGATGTCCCGCGTCCGATACACCCATCTGGAGATCATCCGCCACATCCTGCTCCTATCTTTTCTTCGGCCTTCCTCTTCCTCTCTTCCCGGGCATGTGCCTCTCCATGATTGTTCTCTCCAAACTTTCATGACTTTTCAAATTACCAAAATATTTCAATATTCTTTGTTTTGTCGTCTTAAGTAGCCAACCTTGTTCCTATTCAGTTCTTGTCATATGGGTGTGTTTGTTCTTTTCTTCAATATTCAGATCTTGTCGTATGAATTAATTTGTTCTTTCTGTATCTAAGATATTCTTAGACCCGTCTTTAACATGTATATTCAACGGCATTTATGCTCTGTTCAGCTTGTTTATAAGTGCTCAAGTCTCACGGGAGTATGTTGCAAATATATCTAAATTAAATATCTAATTGTTGTAGTTCTATCTGTCCCATGCCACAATTTATTCAGTTGTTTTAGTGTTCCAATCGCAATAGATATTCGCCTTTTACTTTTCTTTCATTGTGTCACCATTGATGGAAGTTAAATTGTAAATTTTCCACCACCTGCAATTTTTCCTCATTAACATATATTTCTTTCTCCTTAGTAGTTTTATCTGTACGCATTATCTTTGTTCTTGCTATGTTAAGATATCTTATAACTACACAAACATAAAACGAGAACAATGTGCCATATCTGCTCTACATTGTTTGCTGATCCGTGATAGCAGTAGACAACCACAACCGTTTACTCCAGTCCTTGGTCTTTCTTCATGTTACACATTCTTCATTTCGTTTCTTAAGGATCCCACTCGCTGCAGCCGCATTCCAGTACCCTGAAAAAGCCCTCCAACAAGTAAGTACCCGACATAGGTTTCCCTACCCGACATGCAGATAGAATGTATTGGCGCTATCAAGCGTCTGGAAATTCCAAGTCTCCGATTCAATAAAGTGCGCAGTGATTTACACTAAACGGCAATGACACATATGAATGACCGGCGGGACTACTTTTTTTCAGCTCTAGTTGTTGTGACGATGTCTGGGTGTCCTTAGCAACCACAAAGGTGAATCAACGCGCCATTTTGCGCGCCGATCCTTGAAATCCCTGAGCGTTTCAACCCTGAGGATAATTTGTTTTTACCCAAGAGAAATGGCGCGGTTTATTTTTAGAGGATTTTAAATAGGACATGAAGTCTAGATCTCTTGTATAATGCTACTATATTCACCTTGTGGAGTCTGTCTGTCTGTCGGTCTGTCTGTCTGTCTGTCTGTCTGTCTGTCTGTCCGTCCGTCCGTCCGTCCGTTCATCCATCCATCCATCCATCCGTCCATCCATCCGTCCATCAGTCCATTTGTCCGTCAGTCCTTGAGTCCGTCCGTCTGTCGATCTGTATGTCTGTCTACGTGTATATTTGTTCGTTCGTCCATCGCTTTGTTTGTCTGTCTCGCTGCCCATGTATATCTGTCTGTCTCTGCATCTCTGCCTCTGCACTTGTCTCTCTATATATGTGTAAGTATATATAAAAGATATATATCTTTGCTTTATTGACTACACAAAGGCTTTAGATAGAGTAAGACATGTCAACATGGTAGATATGTTTGCAGATCTACAAATTGATGGGAAAGACATTAGACTTATAAAAAAACATATATTGGAAACAACAGGCTGCCATAAGGATTGATAATGAAATGGGACAATATCAACCTATTAAGAGATGTGTGAGACTGGGATGTGTAATGTCTCCAGATCTTTTTTCCCTATAGTGTGAAAATATTTTCTGAAATGTAGAAGATAAAAATAGAATCATCATTGGACGACGAAACATTAATAACATTAGATATCCAAGTGATACAGTATTGATTGCAGACTAGAGAGACAACAGTGGAAGATAAACTCTATGGACCGCTGAATGAACTAAAAAAGACTGTTGGATTCATATGAGAGACAACATTGCAGTTATAAGCATATTTCAGGCGAACGAAAGAAGAAGAAGAAGAAGATTGCAGACAATGAGCAGAATCTGCTACATTTAGTAAATGAAATTGTTGCACACAACTTGGGTTAGAATTAAATTGTAAAAAAGTCACAGATTATGGTCGTCACTACGAAGACAGAAATACCAAAATGTAATATACAAGTAAATGGGAATATTCTTCTACAAGTAAATCAGTACAGTTATCTAGGAATAGTAATAACATCTGGTGGGAGATGCCATGAAGAGATTAGATCAAGAATCGCCATGGCGAAAGTAGCCTTTAGCAAGATGAAAAACATTCTGACCAATAAAAAGATGTCAATTGAAACAAGAAAAAGAGTGTTGATGTGCTACATAGAGCCTGTACTTTTGTATGGATGTGAAGCGTGGACAATAAGCAGTCAAGCTGAAAACCGTCTGATAGCTGTAGAAATGTGGTTTCTGATGAGAGTGCAAAGAATTCCATAGACAGAAAGAAAAACAAATGACCAAGAACTACAGGAAACAAATGAAAATCGTAAATGCATTAGAGAAATTAGACGTAGACAGTCAAACTTTTTTGGACATGTTATGAGAAGAAATGAACTTCAGAACTTGGTGACAACTGGCAAGATCGAAGATTGTGCCAGGATGTAAAACCAGGAGTTTCTACTCAAGATCTGCGCGGGTGCTACGGAGTTCGTGCATCGAGCGAAGCCATCCTTGAGTGAATTTTCAGCAGCGTGTGTGGTTCTCAATCTAAGAGGATAGAGGAGGGGTCGATCCGAAGAGAATGGTTGCTGCCTCTGAAGCGGTCTCGGCTGGCAAAGATTAGTTTCATCTTCGTGCCAGGGCATGCGGGAGTACAAGGAAATGAGCGGGCTGACAAGCTCGCAGGTGAGGCTACTGTTGAGGGCGGACGCGCCATGGACCAGGCTGACATTCTGAATGCTCTACGAGAAGTGAGACTTTTGCAAGAACCAAGTGATGACTGTGAATCTACAACAATGGCCAGACTGCGAGAGCAGCAAATTAAAAGAGGGGTGGCCAAACAAGAACACTACGCAGGAAGCCAAAGAAGATTGATAAACCAACACAGAACTGGCGTCGTTAGCCGCTACACGCTGCGGGATTTGCTGAGGAGGGGATCCGAGCACTTATGGACTGAATGGTCCGATGTGCAACGAGGATGATCTGTCGACTAACTAACTAACTAACTAAGATCGAAGGGAACAGACCAAGGAGAAGACCGAGAAGTAACTACCTGGATGGCTTGGCCACGTGGCATCGTCGAGACAGGAACACTGAGCTGATCCACGACTCTGGTGATCGAGTGAAATGGCGAGTCATGACCGCCCACGCTCTCCGGCATGGCACATGATATATATATATATATATATATATATCCCTCTCTATCTCTCTCTTTGTATCTCTGTTTATATACCTGCCTCTCTGTATTTCTCTATTTCTCTCTCTCTCTCTCTCTCTCCCTCTCTCTCCCTCTCTCTCTCTTCCTCTAAGACTGTCTGTATCTCTGTCTGTCTGCCTCTTCCAGTTTCTCTGTCTGCCTATCTGTTCTCGATATATCCGTCTTTCTGTAGGTCTGTTTCTCTCGCTGTAACACTGTCTGTCTCTCTGTACGCTTCTCTTCCCCCCCCCTCTCTCTCTCTACGTGTGTATGTGTGTTTTAGCGCGCCTAACACCTCTGCTTGGTCTTCGCCGTAGAATACAATATTAACAGCAATAATGTGATACCCGAATGTATATATCCTAAGTATATAAATTCTTTGCGTATATATTCTAAATGCTGGTCTCCCTGGCTAAGGTGTTAACGACTTTCTCCGTAATCCCGTATACCCACGTAGGATAACGCAGCTGCTCGAGATTCGGTAGTGGATTGCGTCGCGTTTGTTACTTATGGGGGTATGTGAACCGGTCGCTTAGAAAGCAATGGCAAACTATTGAGCGTAATCTTGCCCAGAAATCAACAACAGCGGTAAAATGCTGGTGTTGACAGCGATGTCCTGTAAATAGGATATGCGGAAAAAAAAAATATTCTAAATGCATATATTCCAAGTGCATACATTCTAAGTGCATATATCATACACGTCTATATTCTAAGTGCACACACATATTTATATAATCAAAATGTATATATTGTATATGTATACATTCCAAGAGTATACATTTGATTAACACAGAAAGTACTATAGGACCCGGATCTAAGATTGTATCGTGAAAAACCTTTTGACACACTTTCAAAATCCTGTTCAGTCGTATTTAATAGCCTATGTTTACAATGTAAAGGACACTTTGCTACGCCTAAAGACGCTTTTGGGTATCCCATACCAGCCTCATATTTTATAAATACCCTAATTTGCACAAAAGTACAAACATTAGCCATTACCTCTTACTGACAACAATTCCTTTCAAGTTAATTTCAGAAATGTGAGCGATTCAGTCACATGACTATTAATCTGAGACTGGGATAGGCCCTAATTATAACTTCTCTTCTGAGGTTAAACGGGGTAGGGGTAATGGAAAAATGACCGGCCGAGTATAGAAACTGTAGGAGCCGAAGTGGTATAGTAGCTAGTGCGCTCTTCTGCCAAGAAAGTGGTCTCGGGTCAATCCGTGGTAGAGTGAGGATTATTTATTTTCCCTAACCAGTATGCTTCTACAGTTGAACCAGCCTCTTAAACTTCCCGTACGCTGATGGCGAGAAAGGAGGTTCAACTTTTACACCGGCATTAAGTTGGACTTAAACGTTAGTGTCTCATTCAGAAAGCAATGGCAAACTGCTGAGCGTACCTAGAGAATCAAGCTAGGTTTTATCGAAATGCTCTGCAAATGACAGGCCAAATTTTAATAATGGGCACCAAACAATTTTTCAGACATTTCTCGAAGTTATCTATTAAGAAAAGGGGCGAGAAAGGGAACTAGTCACCACACCCCAGTTGCCGTGACCTAGAAAATGTTCAGGCCCAACACTTCACACCTCAACGACACTATCTGTTATGGCACTCATCATCATCATCATCATCATCATCATCATCATCATCATCATCATCGTCATCATCATCATCGTCATCATCATCATCATCATCATCATCATCATCATCATCATCATCATCATCACTTGTCTTGCCAAATAGCCGAGGCATTCATGTTTCCACACGAAAGGGCGAGGAAGGGAGTTAGCCACCACGCCCCAGATGTCGTGACCTGGAATATATTCAGGCCCAACACTTCACACCTCAACGACACTATCTGTTATGGGACTCATCATCATCATCGTGCAGCTTGCCAGATGGCGCAGTCATTCATGTTTCTACATGAATCTAAATCACTCATTTCATGAATCAGTTCTAGTGATGTTATTTCTCCATGCCACGGTCTTAGACCATCCAGGGTCATATCGCTCAACCACCCCCACCCCCTTTTTGTGTGTGACTCTTCTACCGCTGATCTTTCTAATGGTTAGGCTAATTTCCAATGCTTTTCTTTTCACGATCTCGCCAGAGAACATTTGTGTGTCTCCTTCTCATAACTGTTTTAAAAAAGTTAGTTGCATATTCTTTACAGGACGTTGCAGTCAACAACAGCATTTTTTATTTTTGTGATCTCTTGGCAAGTTTACGTTCAGTAGTTTGTCATTGCTTTCTGAACGACCGGCACCTATACCATTTCGTAAAAAAACCAACACAAGGCGATCTGCTGCCAAATCGAGCGCAGCTGTGTTTCAAACGCGTTATGCGGGATTACGAACTGCGTCAGTAACCCCTTCGCCATTGTGCCGGCTTCTCATAGCTGTATATGACGCAAACTACCTACTCCACTAGCCCCACTCTCGAAGGTTGTGGGTTTGAGTCTGGACTACATCATTTAGTTCGAGATGCAATTTTCCCGGAGACTCCCAGTGGTCGTCGCTGGAGCTACGAAGTTCGTGCTTTGTGCGACAGTTTCTGCAGGCCGCCCAGGAGAAAGAGACCGAGCCGTGTGGGATCAGACCCGGTACAATGACGCCAACCCCCACACCATTTTAACCCTTGTTTAGGTATACAGTGAAATCTAGGACTCTGCTACACACATGAGGCCTATTGTGCGAACGGTGCTAAACCCATAGTTTTATAGGTCAATCAGCTCTCATTGCGAGACATGGTCAGTATCCCCCGATATCTTTTACTTTCCAGATCAATTCATGGTATACCCTTTAGGCTGGGTCCACCAATTTTACAAATCCACGAAGATGCATTTTTGAATCCATGAGCACCGAGCAACAGCCGAGCGTCCTGTCAGTAAGCTACCTCCTTTTGTTTTTTTTATTTTCTTTAAATTTTTTAAAACGTTTCTTAGACCCAATACATGGCTTTCGGCCCATTGTGGTCCACCATGGCCCGTCTGCCAGTGTTAGTGGGCAGTGATTTGGTGATTCGAGTTTGCAGTTTGGATGACCGCCTCTGCACCCTAGCCAGATCAAGTGCAGATACATTCACACTTTGATCTTATCCAAAATGAAGAGAAGCCATGCTCGTATATAATGTAATTTCATTAGTTACTCTGCTGTCTAAGATATCCGCAACATTGTTCTCAGAAACCAAACCTCCGTTGCCTTAAGTCTGTTACGAATTAGTTCTTTCATAGGTGAGACCGCCTTAAACTTTTTATGAAAGCTGTGATTGGTCACTAGTATGTAACGTAATTTCGTTAGTTACTCTGCTGTCTAAGATATCCGCAACATTTTTCTCAAAAACCAAACCTCCGTTGCCACGTCTCTTCCTAATTTGTTCTTTCACAGATGAGACCGCCTTTAACTTTTTATGAAAGCTGTCATTGGTCAAATGTGTTTTATTACGATTAGTATGGAACAGCGTTGTCACCAGAAATAATAGTTTGACTACGAGGTTACGTTTGCCTGTTATTGACCTGTTTACCTCCACTATTTCATATAAACATGGATACGCACTCCTGTACGTGAAGATATATGTATATATCTCCTTTCCCCGCCATCGTGACCTATTGAGATAGCGTATTCAGTTAATATTTTCTGGACCACTCTTGCACAAGGTGAATGATGTGCTGTGTATTACTCCGACAACATCACAGTCTATGCGTGTTTATGAAACTCATATTTTTGTTTGATGAGGGCTGGGCAAACGTTGTAGGTCAGCATGGCCGATTGGATAAGATCGCGTGTTCTTAAACATCCGGTGTGCTGATGCCGAGGTAAGGGGTTCAACCCCTACACCGGACAGTTGGACTAAAATGTTGACCTATCGTTCTAAACCACGTTTTCACTTCGCATTCAACTTCGGCAGCACTCGCCACTCACGCCAAGGTGGGATTTCAGTGGACTTAGCCCCTAGCGATTTCCCGTAAAGCGGTGCATAGCTGGGTAGGAAAAAAAAGTTACGAGGGCGAGTCAATAAGTAAGTCACACAGTTCTGTAGGTGGCAGGCAAATGAAAACATAGCACGTAGTTCTATGCAGCCGGTTTGGGAGGACTGGTAAAACGATGGGATAAGTGCATCAATGTTGGTGGAAATTATGTTGAGAAATAAAGGCACAATGTGTGTATAAAATTAAACTAGTTTCAATTTGTTATCATAGTTAGTTATTTTTCTACAGAAATTTGTGACTTACTTATTAACTTACCCTCGTACTTTTCCCAGAGAAGTATCATGCTATGAGGCTGTGATATGATAGCGCCGTCACATTTTGTAGACCTGAATGTACGGAGGAAAAGGAGACCAATCTTTCCCCCACTTTCGCAGGCGACGAGCCCTGGCATTGCTTTGACGAGCCCAGGCATTGCAGGCACCCGCCCTACCGTTCTAACGACATTATCAGAGCAGTTCGAAATTAACCCTGTTAACACGTCCGCACACTCAATATAATTTAGATAAATACGTTCATACATAACACATACATATACGTGAATTACGCCTCGACAAACATGGCCGACTTACATGTTTTTTTTTGCCATTTTTAACGTCATTTCCCGCCCTCTTTCCCTCTAAACATTAACGTTCATTTGTTTCCAAAGACAAGGGGAACACAAACACGTCATATTCGGATGAAACAGATGTCTTACATCTGTTGACCGTCTCATGTGAACATCATTACCAAATGCAGACGTCGTTTTCTCCGGAAACTACGTCATGCACACGGCTGAATGATGTAAGGTTGCCTTTCGTATGTTATTAGTCATTTCTGTTGTTCTCTTCCAGCACTGTAAGAATGAAAATTCGACAGATATTTAGATCCAGGTGACGTAGATTAAGTTTTATTAAGAATTCAACAGCAAGTTCGGTTGCAAATGTTTATGGATTCGGCTGATACGCGAGGCCTGCGGAAGTCTGAGCTTCAACTCGTAAATCCAACGCGTAGTGTTGTTTGATCCCTTGAAAGAGGTTTGCATCCATCAGTTGTTGTGAGTGAGGTTGTTGTATAGACTTTCATCCCCACCAGGCGCTGGAGTTCTGTCTCCACTGGAGCTGTGCTGTTGAACTTTCCTTCCCGTCTCCAAGCTCAGGCATTGATGGGGTATGCAAGACAGGCACGCGAGGCACATATGCTAAATAGAATAACCTGTTTGGCTTACACCCTCTCCTTGTGGGGAGGGAGAGAGATAGATAGAGAGAGAGAGAGAGAGAGAGAGAGAGAGAGAGAGAGAGAGAGAGAGAGAGAGAGGGAGGGGGGGTGGTGTGCATGTATGCGTAAGTAAACAGACATAAAAACCAATGACAAAGTCCTACAAGTAACGGTTGGAGCCGTAAACAGATTAGACGTAGACAGTCACAATTTATTGGATCCGTTATGTGAAGAAATAAATTGGAGAACTTGATGACAACTGACAAGACTCATTGGGAAAGAACAAGGGGAAGACAGAGAAGTAAATACCATGATGGCTTGGACACGTGGTATGGTCGAGACAAGAACACAGAGCTGAATAACAACTCTGGTGATCGTGTGAGATGGCGAAACATGACCGCCCAAGCTTATCGGTACGGCACATGATGATGATGTGTGAAGCAAATAATTCTTCTTCTTCCTCTTCTTCTTCTTCTTCTTCTTCTTCTTCTTCTTCTTCTTCTTCTTCTTCTTCTTCTTCTTCTTCTTCGTTCTATGCCTCTCCCTTCGGTTCCTTTCCTTAATCTTTATTTTCTTTTTCCTGTTCTCCCCCACAGATTGTTAGTTCGTGCTTCCACCCCTCTTCATCTTACTTCACATTCACCAATCCTGCTACTTATTTCTCTTCCGCTTAATCTCTTCTTCTCTCTTCCTCTTCCCCCTCCTCCTTCCCCCTTCTTTTTAACCTTCTTCAATTTTTTCTTCCTTTTCCTCATCGTATCCAATAATTTCTTTCAAACTATTCGAAGCACTGACAACAACCAAGCAATTAAGCAAAGATACCAGCTTCCGAACAAACAGTTCAACCGTCTTATTGTCTTTCTTATTGCCTAATCATACAAGAGTTATGCTCAATTTATTCATCGTGTCAGACAATAGCTTGTAAGTGCGTGATTGTCAACAGAAGGGCGGATAAAAACAAAAGTCAAGTGACAAAAGCTAGCAGGAAGAGACGCGTAAAAAATGGCGGACATAGTCTGAATGTTCGTAACGGGATATACACGCGCGTCATTGAAACCGGAACTGCGTGACTCAAGTTCAAGTATTGACGTAATTTGACCTCTTCTGAAGGCCACAAGAGGGTAAGGTATCTTATCGTAATACGCAGAATGTCGGGTTTTAGAGAATTTTCGAGGACGTCTACGTAGCTAGAGATATAATTTCCTGTGTATTGATCATCACAAGACTATCATGGAGCCAAGAGATTTACAAGAAGAAAATTATAGAACAACATGGAAATCAGTTCATTATGGCTACCAGAAAGATGGTGCGTATCATCAACTCCAGCGAAGAAAGCAAATAAGAATCTTCAGACGTCCCACTGGAGAGAACAGGGTGAAATGCCAGATGTTTAATCAACTAAAAGTAGAAAATACTAAATGCAAAAAGCACCATGGACAGACATAATCTGTGTCTGACATGATACTCACCTCCCTGGCGTCAGGGAACAGAAAGTTTAAGTGCTAGCGTGTTGAACCTCTCTGCCACGCTGACCTCCACGTTAAGATATAACCAGGTCATGATTCAGCACAGTATCTACAAACAGGCTGTGTTTAGGCCTGGGTTTGTCATGATGAATGAAACACCGCTGTTCAGAAGATTTAACCACCAATGTTCAGAAGATTTAAACACCAATGTTCAGAAGATTTAAACACCAATGTTCAGAAGATGTAAACACCAATGTTCAGAAGACAGAAACACCAATGTTCAGAAGATTCAAACACCAATGTTCAGAAGATTCAAACACCAATGTTCAGAAGATTCAAACACCAATGTTCAGAAGACAGAAACACCAATGTTCAGAAGATTCAAACACCAATGTTCAGAAGATTCAAACACCAATGTTCAGAAGATTCAAACACCAATGTTCAGAAGACAGAAACACCAATGTTCAGAAGATTCAAACACCAATGTTCAGAAGATTCAAACACCAATGTTCAGAAGATTCAAACACCAATGTTCAGAAGACAGAAACACCAATGTTCAGAAGATTCAAACACCAATGTTCAGAAGATTCAAACACCAATGTTCAGAAGACAGAAACACCAATGTTCAGAAGACTTAAACACCAATGTTCAGAAGATTCAAACACCAATGTTCAGAAGACAGAAACACCAATGTTCAGAAGACTTGAAACACCAATGTTCAGAAGACTTAAACACCAATGTTCAGAAGACAGAAACACCAATGTTCAGAAGACTGAAACACCAATGTTCAGAAGACTTAAACACCAATGTTCAGAAGATTTAAACACCAATGTTCAGAAGATTTAAACACCAATGTTCAGAAGATTTAAACACCAATGTTCAGAAGATTTAAACACCAATGTTCTTCTTCTTCTTCTTCTTCTTCTTCTTCTTCTTCTTCTTCTTCTTCTTCTTCTTCTTCTTCTTCTTCTTCTTCTTCTTCTTCTTCTTCTTCTTCTTCTTCGTTCATCCAGAGTTGTTTTTTTCGGATGTGATTGCGTTGTGCCTGTTTACAGCAAAGCTGCGTTCTTGCGCCGTTAGGCCGACACATCCGACTTCTGCGGGCATTTGTTGACCGGGTTAACCATCCCGGAAACACCAATGTTCAGAAGACTGAAACACCAATGTTCAGAAGACTTAAATACCAATCTAATCCAATTTTTGGTACGAGTACTTCCTTTCAGCCTTCGAGTTTTCGACTTGGCTATGTAGGGTGTTTATGGTGTAGCTTGTAGTTTGTCTTTCGTACTTTGGGCTGCTTGTTGTCAGCTTCCCGGCTTCTGATGGGTTGATTGCGTTCGTTACTTTCTTAATGAGGTTTTTCATGTCTGGTCAGAGTCGCGCACTTGTTGAGGCCTGGAGTAATTGTGGTACCCACCCCGTCATTATGGTGCTGTTTCCTTCAGGGAGCTTTTACCAGTTGTCGTCTCTCCTGGTGTTCCTCCTATTACCCCGTCGTGAGTTGCCTTCGAATCTTCTCGGTGTTCGCCAGTCGGATCTTGGTGGTGAGCGATATCCTCCTTCCTCTGTTGCTTCTTCTTCTGTACTGTGTTCTTGCATCTTCTGGTTCGAGTGTGGCTATCTGGGTGCTGAACCGAGCTATTATGTCTTGTAGAGTATTTGATGTCCTTTCTTTCATATCTTGTATTTTTGATATCTGGTCTTCATTCTCGGCCTTTATAGCAGCCATTCGAGCAACATCCTGCTCCATCTTCTGCTGTACTTGCTTCAGTTCATCCAGTAGTTCTATATGTGCTCTTTCTTCTTGTATCTGCTTGAGAGTTTCTTCTGTCTTTTTTCTTTCCTCTTGGAATTTTTGATAGAGTTTCGTCAGTTTCAGCCTTTATAGCAGCCATTCGAGCGACATCCTGCTCTATCTTCTGCTGGACTTGCTTCAGTTCGTCCAGGATGCGCTGAACTGGCCGTTATCTGTGTTTCTTGCGCCTTGACTTTTTCTCCCTCCATGTTTTTGAACTGTGTTCTCAGGTCCTTCAGTTGGCCTTCCAGTTGTGCTTTGTCACTTTTGGTGAGTCGGTTGGTCGCCTCGTACTGCCTCCTGGCCTCCTTATATGGTAGGTTAGACTTGATGGCGATTTTCATGGCTTCTTTGCTGTCTTGGTGGCAGGGGCAGCCGAGGTACCTGGCGCCGTGGTTGCCGTCGCAGTTGGCGCATTTCCTGTTCGTGTTAGGCCTCCTGAAGTCCGTGTCGGTCTTTGCATGCTGGCACTGACTGTATGGATGGGGTCCAGAGCAGTATCTACATACCTCCACCTCACTCTTGCATGTGGCACGGGTGTGCCAAAATTTCTGGCACTTTGAACACTGCAGCACTCTCGGTATGTAGTGCTCTGGAACTTGATCTTTCTTGTCCCATCTGATGTACTGAGGGATCACTCGGTCCTCCGACGTGATGACGACGACTGTGGAGGGGATGTTGTTCTTGCCGATGATCCTCTCAGCACTGGTGATCTTTAGTTTGCGGTTCTCTCTTGTCAGCATCTCCCTGATCTGGTCGTTGGTGAGATGGGTCTTGACTCGTTTTAGAATCCATGGTTTACTTGTGCGGTGCCGGCTTGCTTCCAATAGGATGCCGTGGTGAAGCTTGATGTCGGCTTTCTCTTCTTGGGAAATCTTCTGTATCAGTGCTGTGGTCTTTGGGTTTTTGTTGATGGAGACCACTACTCCATCAGGTGTCTTGCGCAGCTGGTAGATGCTGTTTCTTCCCAGCTCGTTTTCCAACAGACTGATTATCTTGTCTGTTGGTAGCGCCGACAGTTTAGCTTCTCCAACGCTTGTCTGTTTGAGCAGTGTTCTGCCGGTGAAGTCCTCAGTTGTTGTTGATGTTTCCTCCTGTGTGGAAGTCTCTGATAGATTGGGCTGCATCGTCTTGGTGCTGGTGTGGGGACTTCCCGGCTGCTTGTGGCTTCTGTTGTGGTTTCTTCATCAACTGGGACGGCTTCAGCTGGTGTAGGAGCCGGACTGCTGCTCGTAGATATAGGCTCAGCAGTCGTAGCGGCCGTCCACGCCTCTACCTTCTTCTTCCCGGCTGCATATAGCGCATGTCTCTGCGCGGCACTTTTAACGAGAGGCATCCTTTGCGTTCTCCGATAGCGATCTGATCTCGATAGCGCGTCGAGTCGACTGTGCGTGCTTAAATACCAATGTTCAGAAGACAGAAACACCAATATTGAGAAGACTTAAACACCAATGTTCGGAAGACTGAAACACCAATATTGAGAAGACTTAAACACCAATGTTCGGAAGACTGAAACACCGATGTTCAGAAAATTGAAACACCATAATGTTCTGGAGACTTAACATCAATGTTCAGAAGACTAGACTGAAACACCAATGTTCGGAAGACTGAAACAACAATGATCAGAAGATTGAAACACTAATGTTCAGAAGACTGAAACACCAATGTTCAGGAGACTGAAACACCGATGTTCTGGAGACTTAACATCAATGTTCAGAAGACTAGAATGAAACACCGATGTTCAAGAGAATTAAACACCAATGTACAAAAGAAGTGGTTACGCCGCCGACCTTCCGAAGGTTGTGGGTTCGATTCCGGGCTACGTCGTTCAGTTCACGAGTGCAATTTTCTCGGAGACTCCTGGAGGTTGTCGCTGGAGCTACGAAGTTCGTGCTTTGTGTGACGCTGCCTGCACGCCGCCCTGAGGAAAGACACCGAGTCCTATGGGATAAAACTCAGTGCAATTAAGTAAACCCTCTTGCCCATGAAACCCTGTTAATCCAAGGGCTAATTGATCTGGTCAGAGAGGTGTTGACCTTCCCGCTGTTTGAGATGGCAAGTCTCCTCCGTGTGGAACACAAGCGACAATTACAGCTAACCTCGTCAGATAATGCGCTGCGTCTCGCGGTTATGCAGCAGTTGAATATTGATGATTTCTGAATTAATGATTAGTGGGAAGATGAACTTTAGGTCTCGGCGAAGTTAATTAAAAGGCTATTGATAGTGCAACATCTGTGATAGTATACAGATATGCAGACGACTACGCTGACCTGGGCGGTCACAGTGTCCTTTCCGTGGCGTCCCGAGACAGGGTGTCCTATAAATTCAGAGATTGTTAAAGTTTTATTGTGCGATTCACTGTCAGTGGTACAGAAGATGGAAAACAAAAGGGTGGTTGTGGAATGAATGAGCTCCCTTCGTTAGTGCGACTAATCTCTGAAGGCATTTAAGGATATATTGCCTTCGACAAACGGGAGTCCGTAGTTAAATGGGGGAAGGGTAGGCTAGCATCTATGTTGTTTTTTCCATTACCGCTACCCCTTTCATCCTCAGAAGAGAAATTATAATTAGGGTCCATCCCAGCCTCAGTTTAATAATTCTGTGACCAAATGAACCACATTTCGGATATTAATTTGAAAGGAGTAGGTGTATAATAGCGGTTTGAGCCGTAGTCGAGGGGGTACCCTGCGCGTCGAGGTCCAGGGTAGCGTTGTAGTAATCAAATACACGTCCCAGCAGATGTTTGATTATTGGTGGTGGGGACCTTCGGACCCCCAACCCATAAGGGGTCCAGCTGTTTGAGCCGTAGTCGAGGGGGTACCCTGCGCATCCGAGGTCTTGGATCCCCAAGGAGTCCAGCGGTTTGAGCCGTAGTTCGAGGGGTACCCTGCGCGTCGAGGTCCGCCCAGCACATATTTGACTGGTGGGGACCCTGCGCATCGAGGTCCGAGGTCAGTAGTAGAGGGCACCACGAATGTTGAGACCTCCAAGGCTAGACCAGGCACGCCCACACTGAGGCACCTATTAGAGAGATACGCTATTACCTGTTGACCTCGCGTGCTTGTTGCTGTAGCTTGTTTAGGTGTAGGCATATTTTTTTGCTGCACTCACTCAGTTCACCTGCAAACAGTTACACACAACACAATACTCTATTTAGAGTAAGAGTGAATATATTATATCACGATGGGGATTGCAAAAGAATACCTGTACGTGGATTATGCAAAGCTCGACGGGGCTCTGTGGTCGGCGGTGCAGGGGAGATCACTGTAAGGTTCACCTAGCCCAGATGCGGAGGGGTGGCACACCCACAAAACCATGCCGCGAGTGTGGGAAGGGAGTCACCAACTACAAACATTATGTAGGGGCTGTGGGTTTTGTCAAGAATACTACAAAGACAGATACCACCAAAAGGTAAAACTGTACAGATCTGAAGTACGCCGTCTGGCTAGGATCACAATATTCTAACGGCGCGCGCAGTACCACCCCTATTAGAGAAATGCACACACAATAGTGCACCGTATATAACAGACCAAACCATGCCTACACTTAAGCAGCTACAGCAACAAGCACGCGAGTATGGGATGCCATACAGTGGGAGGAGGAAAGCCGTCCTCGAGAGGGAAATAGCCCAGGCGCGTGATTGGGTTCGTACAGACCGACTTGAGCGAGCCGCCACCACTGGGCGATATCCAGCACTCCGAGGACAGGTCCAGGATGAGACCCAACACGCACATGAGTGGGAACAACTTGAAGCTGAGACTACCACCACCCTACGATATGGGGCCCAACGTAGACCAGTTGTTGTACCACCACGCGAGCCAGCCGTTGTGCGACCCATCTTGCGCCGCGAGCCAGCCGCCGAGCGCCCCATCCCAAAGCCACGCACAATCTTCCTGCGCCGCGAGCCAGCCACCGAGCGTCCCATCCCAAAACCACGCACATCCCGCCGCGAACCAACCGCCGAGCGTCCCATCCAACCAACTGCCGACCAACCAGGGCCACTTGAGACAGGCTACTTGCCATACAACAAGCCATTGGAATATAGAGTCGTGCGTGAGGATGCATGGGGTTTGGTGGATTACCGGGCGACGGTACCAGAGTGGCACATACACCCTGACGCTAGAGGATTCCTTGATCGTATGTTCCCATCCACCAAAGCACTCATAGAGAAAGCATTGGAGAGGTATGGCGGCGTCAGAATGTATATATGTCTACATGCTAGGTATTCGAGTAAAAACAAAGATGGTGAGATTGTACACGCAGACGCATGTCATGGTAGCCACAACTTGGAGGTTTTGCACACCGGCGATATTGATAGGGGGCTGGAACTAGCCAAGGCCAAGATACTCCATGACGTCGAAGAGTTTGAGAGATCTGGCTCGGGCTGGAAGTTTGAAAAGTGCCTACAGCTAGACCTCCGCCTCTCACGATATCAACCATTCCGCGGCTCCAGTTACTTCGCAACACCCAAGGCAATCCCGCCACGCACGGTGGTGAATGTGAAGAACGAGGACAACCGCTGCTTCGAGTGGGCCATTCTCTCAGCCCTCTACCCGGCACCCAACCATGTAGACGAACTGTACCATTATAGAAAGCACCTAGGCGAGCTAAACTTCGAAGGAATCGAGTTCCCAGTGCAACTGACCAGCATCAACAAATTCGAAAACCAAAATCCCACCATAGCCATCAACGTCTTCGGGTGGGACAAGGGACCAACGATACTCCGAAAATCCACCCACAAGCGAAACCAAATCAACCTCCTACTTCTGAGTGAGGGCGACACCCAACACTACGTATGGATCAAGCTCATCACACGGCTACTACATAAAAACAGCAAGTACGAGGGGAAGAAGTACCCATGCCTCAACTGCCTCCATATATACTCCACCCAGGACCTCTTGACCCAGCATGAGCCACTCTGTCAAGGCATCAACAAGGCATGTCAAGTGAATGTCATGCCAGAGGAGGGAAAGAACATCATGAAATTCAAATCATACCAAAGACAGATGCGGGTGCCATACATCATATACGCAGACTTCGAGACGCTGAATGTTCCTGTACATGGTGCAGCGATGGACCCAAGCCAAAGCAACACACGACAGCTAGCCGAACAACCTGCATGTGGTTTCAGCTACATCATTGTACGTTCTGACGGCCACACCACAGACCCAGTGATTTACCGGGGAGAGGACGCCACCAGTAAATTTCTCCAGTATATGTGGCGAGAGTGGGCCACCATCTGCAACAGTCTACAACGACCAGCCCTAATGAGGATGGGTGAGAAAGACTTCGAAGACTTCGACACAGCCACCATCTGCCACATCTGTGATGAGCCATTGGGGAAGGACAAGGTGAGAGACCACTGCCACATTACCGGTAGATACCGAGGAGCAGCCCACAACGCCTGCAATCTATCATGGCGCATCTCCAAAAACAAGCTGCGGATACCAGTAGTCTTCCACAATCTGAGAGGGTACGACTCTCACCTCATTATACAGGCAGCTGGTAAGATGGATTGGGGAAAGAGAACCGTATACAAGAAGAAGAATGGTAAGTGGGCAACAGAAGAGGTGGATGGAGCAAAGATCACCTGCATACCGAACAACATGGAGAAGTACGCCTCCTTCACCATCGGACAGCTGCAGTTCATCGACAGTCTCCAATTTCTGAACAGCTCCCTAGACACCCTGGTTGGAAATCTAAGTGAGCTGGCACCATTCTGTTGTGGCAAGCCAGTGGTTATAGAGCACCTCGAACGAGAAGGAGATGTAATCACACGTGGAAGATGTAAGGCATGCACAGCCATCGCCCAGAAGTGCACCCCCTGGTCAATACTGGAGGGTAAGTTCAAGGCAACCATAAAACATGGCGGCTCACATCCTCCTCCTCCGCAAGGGTGTATACCCCTACGAGTACATGGATAGTATCGAGCGGTTCGCAGAAGACCACCTACCACCCAAAGAGGACTTCTACAGCAAGCTCACTCGGGAAGGAATCAGCGACGCTGACTACGCCCACGCCCAGAAAGTGTGGCAAGAGTTCGGCTGCAAAACCCTCGGAGGCTACCACGACTTGTACCTGAAAACAGACGTCCTCCTACTGGCTGATGTCTTCCAAGCATTCCGAGACACCTGTATGCGAGAGTATAGGCTCGACCCGCCCCACTACATCAGCGTGCCTGGTCTAGCTTGGGACGCACTCCTAAAAAAGACGAAGGTACAACTCGAGCTCCTGACCGACCCGGATATGCACCTCTTTGTTGAGAATGGCCTCCGAGGGGGTGTAGCCATGGTCTCGAAGCGGTATGCGAAGGCCAACAATCCCATGACCCCAGACTATGACCCCCACAACCCAAAATCATGGATCATGTATCTCGACGCGAATAATCTGTACGGCTGGGCGATGATGCAATACCTCCCCACCAGCGGGTTCCAATGGGCCAGCCCAACCCTCGAGGAGGTACTGAGCACACCAGACGACACAGCCGAGGGTTGGCTTGTTGAGGTGGATATGAAGTACCCAGAGCATCTACATGAAGCCCACAGTGATTACCCACTAGCTCCAGAAACGATGTCCACTCCAGAGTGGTGGTTGAGTGACTACCAACACATGCTCCAGAACGAATTGGGGGGAAAGTTCACGGAGCAAACAAAGCTAGTCCCCAACCTCCGCAACAAGGAGCGGTACATCGTCCACTACCGCAATCTCAAGCTCTATCACAGCCTGGGCCTACAAGTCACCAAGATCCACAGAGCCATCAAGTTCAATCAATCCCCATGGATGAAGCCATACATAGAAATGAACACCACCCTACGAGCCCAGGCCAAGTCAGAATTTGAGAAGGACTTCTTCAAACTCATGAATAATGCGGTCTTTGGGAAGAGCATGGAGAACGTTCGCAAACGTATCAGAGTCGACCTAGTCCGAACCACAGAGACCGACCGACTCCGACGTTTGATAGCCTGCCCCAACTTCGAATCACGTACCATCTTTGATGGTGGCTTGATTGCTGTGCACAGTACCAAGACCAGAGTCCGGTTGGACAAACCAGTCTACTGTGGGCAAGCCATCCTAGACCTGTCCAAGCACCTCATGTATAGCTTCTGGTACAACAAACTCAAACCGCAATACAACAATAGACTCGAGCTTTGCTACACCGACACAGACTCTCTTCTGTTCCAGGTGGAGACCGATGATGTGTACGCAGACATGAAAGCCCACCCCGACTGGTACGACTTCTCAGACTACCCACGAGACCACCCCAACTATTCGACAGCAAACAAAAAGGTGGTCGGCAAATTCAAAGACGAATGCTGCAGTCGTTCCATTGGTGAGTTCATCGGTCTCAGACCAAAGATGTACTCAATCCTAGAAGCCACCAACATCAAGAAAGCCAAAGGCGTCTCCAGAGTAGTTGTGAAAAAGGACCTCAGGCATGAACTGTATAAGGACAGTCTGTTCGGCCGGCGTGAATACAAGCACACACAGATAGCCATACGAAGCAAGGGCCACCAGATCGGGGTCTATGAGATGAATAAAACCTCCCTCAGCCCCATGGACACAAAAAGATGGATTTGCGCCGACGGTGTTACCACCAGGGCCTATGGACATATCACCACAGAGCGAGAAATAGAGCGCAAGTTCATCAAACTCTTTGGTCTAGAAACCAATACAGGATGAGCCGCCTCACAATGCTCCCTCCCGTGGAAAGACCGCACCCACCTTCCAGACACAGGACCGTACGCATTTCCTCAAGAAACCTTGTCACCCCTGGGCGCCGAACCAAGGGAGGTGCGTATGGGTGCTAGGGGTACCCTAGGTCTGGTTGTGTGCCTATGTGTTGGTGTGTCTGTTTGTCTCTCTGTCTGTGTCTGTGTGTCTCTGTGTGCCTCTGTCTCAGCGTCTGTCTGTCTGCCTCTGTATCTGTCTGTCTCTATGTCTGTCCCGTGTCTTTGTGCATCTATCTGTCTCAGTGTCTGTGTGCTGTATGTCTCTGTCTTTGTATCTGTCTCTGTGTCTCTCTATCTTTCTCTGTCTCTCTGTGTGTCTATCTGTCTCTGTCCGTATCTGTCTGTGTGTCTCTGTGTGGCTCTATGTCTCTGTCTCAGCGTCTGTCTGTCTGCCTCTGTATCTGTCTGTCTCTATGTCTGTCTGTGTGCCTCTGTATCTGTCTGTCTCTATGTCTGTCTGCGTGTCTGTCTGCCCCTGTATCTGTCTGTCTCTATGTCTTTCTGTCTGTCTCCATGTCTCTGTGCGTCTATCTGTGTCTGTGTGCCTGTATGTCTCTGTGTCTGTCTGCCTCTGTATCTGTCTGTCTCTATGTCTGTCTGTCTGTCTGTCTCCGTGTCTCTGTGCGTCTATCTGTCTGTGTGCCTGTATGTCTCTGTGTCTGTCTGTATATGTCTGTGTGTGTGTCTATCTGTGTCTGTCTGTCTGTCTGTCCGTCTGTCTCTATGTGTCTGTCTCTGATCTCACCGCAGAAGTTGTCAGACTTGGTGGGCCAACCGAGCTCGAGAAAATACAATCCCCAATGTTATGCCGCGATATTCAAACCACAAAACAGAAGGCTCACCTGGCTGTGCTAGCAAATAGAATACCTTGGGCTGCAAACCTAGGAGGCCACAAACCCACCTGGGATACAAAACACATAGCCGCCACCACAACCTACAACATACAGCTCTGCATACTCTGGGGAGACCCACACCGCTGCCGTCTCGCACGAAATATGGCCCAAGATAGTAGCCGGACCCTTCCACTCGGCAGCCCGCCGTTCAAGCTCCCCAAGATCTACCCACTCATGCTTTTCTGCCCGGCTATTGTATTCGGCCCATGATTGAGGCCATTGATAAAGGTACCGAGCCGGCGGCACTAAAAAATAGCACGCAGACTTTCTGACTGATAGGGTAACTATAGCGCAAAAATCCCCCGGGGCGACCCCGAGTGCGAGCAACCATTACCCAGGGCACCACAGGAGCGCCAAAACAGCAGCCCCCTAGGGACCCAACCCCCGGGGCCCCACCCATATGTTAAGCATCAGCTTCATACATACTTAACATATACTTAGCTGATGCTTAACATAGGCTTAGCTAATACTTAACATATGCTTAGCTGATGCTTAACATATGGGTGGGGCCCCGGGGGTTGGGTCCCTAGGGGGCTGCTGTTTTGGCGCTCCTGTGGTGCCCTGGGTAATGGTTGCTCGCACTCGGGGTCGCCCCGGGGGATTTTTGCGCTATAGTTACCCTATCAGTCAGAAAGTCTGCGTGCTATTTTTTAGTGCCGCCGGCTCGGTACCTTTATCAATGGCCTCAATCATGGGCCGAATACAATAGCCGGGCAGAAAAGCATGAGTGGGTAGATCTTGGGGAGCTTGAACAGCGGGCTGCCGAGTGGAAGGGTCCGGCTACTATCTTGGGCCATATTTCGTGCGAGACGGCAGCGGTGTGGGTCTCCCCAGAGTATGCAGAGCTGTATGTTGTAGGTTGTGGTGGCGGCTATGTGTTTTGTATCCCAGGTGGGTTTGTGGCCTCCTAGGTTTGCAGCCCAAGGTATTCTATTTGCTAGCACAGCCAGGTGAGCCTTCTGTTTTGTGGTTTGAATATCGCGGCATAACATTGGGGATTGTATTTTCTCGAGCTCGGTTGGCCCACCAAGTCTGACAACTTCTGCGGTGAGATCAGAGACAGACACATAGAGACAGACGGACAGACAGACAGACAGACACAGATAGACACACACACAGACATATACAGACAGACACAGAGACATACAGGCACACAGACAGATAGACGCACAGAGACACGGAGACAGACAGACAGACAGACATAGAGACAGACAGATACAGAGGCAGACAGACACAGAGACATACAGGCACACAGACACAGATAGACGCACAGAGACATGGAGACAGACAGAAAGACATAGAGACAGACAGATACAGGGGCAGACAGACACGCAGACAGACATAGAGACAGACAGATACAGAGGCACACAGACAGACATAGAGACAGACAGATACAGAGGCAGACAGACAGACGCTGAGACAGAGACATAGAGCCACACAGAGACACACAGACAGATACGGACAGAGACAGATAGACACACAGAGAGACAGAGAAAGATAGAGAGACACAGAGACAGATACAAAGACAGAGACATACAGCACACAGACACTGAGACAGATAGATGCACAAAGACACGGGACAGACATAGAGACAGACAGATACAGAGGCAGACAGACAGACGCTGAGACAGAGGCACACAGAGACACACAGACACAGACAGAGAGACAAACAGACACACCAACACATAGGCACACAACCAGACCTAGGGTACCCCTAGCACCCATACGCACCTCCCTTGGTTCGGCGCCCAGGGGTGACAAGGTTTCTTGAGGAAATGCGTACGGTCCTGTGTCTGGAAGGTGGGTGCGGTCTTTCCACGGGAGGGAGCATTGTGAGGCGGCTCATCCTGTATTGGTTTCTAGACCAAAGAGTTTGATGAACTTGCGCTCTATTTCTCGCTCTGTGGTGATATGTCCATAGGCCCTGGTGGTAACACCGTCGGCGCAAATCCATCTTTTTGTGTCCATGGGGCTGAGGGAGGTTTTATTCATCTCATAGACCCCGATCTGGTGGCCCTTGCTTCGTATGGCTATCTGTGTGTGCTTGTATTCACGCCGGCCGAACAGACTGTCCTTATACAGTTCATGCCTGAGGTCCTTTTTCACAACTACTCTGGAGACGCCTTTGGCTTTCTTGATGTTGGTGGCTTCTAGGATTGAGTACATCTTTGGTCTGAGACCGATGAACTCACCAATGGAACGACTGCAGCATTCGTCTTTGAATTTGCCGACCACCTTTTTGTTTGCTGTCGAATAGTTGGGGTGGTCTCGTGGGTAGTCTGAGAAGTCGTACCAGTCGGGGTGGGCTTTCATGTCTGCGTACACATCATCGGTCTCCACCTGGAACAGAAGAGAGTCTGTGTCGGTGTAGCAAAGCTCGAGTCTATTGTTGTATTGCGGTTTGAGTTTGTTGTACCAGAAGCTATACATGAGGTGCTTGGACAGGTCTAGGATGGCTTGCCCACAGTAGACTGGTTTGTCCAACCGGACTCTGGTCTTGGTACTGTGCACAGCAATCAAGCCACCATCAAAGATGGTACGTGATTCGAAGTTGGGGCAGGCTATCAAACGTCGGAGTCGGTCGGTCTCTGTGGTTCGGACTAGGTCGACTCTGATACGTTTGCGAACGTTCTCCATGCTCTTCCCAAAGACCGCATTATTCATGAGTTTGAAGAAGTCCTTCTCAAATTCTGACTTGGCCTGGGCTCGTAGGGTGGTGTTCATTTCTATGTATGGCTTCATCCATGGGGATTGATTGAACTTGATGGCTCTGTGGATCTTGGTGACTTGTAGGCCCAGGCTGTGATAGAGCTTGAGATTGCGGTAGTGGACGATGTACCGCTCCTTGTTGCGGAGGTTGGGGACTAGCTTTGTTTGCTCCGTGAACTTTCCCCCCAATTCGTTCTGGAGCATGTGTTGGTAGTCACTCAACCACCACTCTGGAGTGGACATCGTTTTCTGGAGCTAGTGGGTAATCACTGTGGGCTTCATGTAGATGCTCTGGGTACTTCATATCCACCTCAACAAGCCAACCCTCGGCTGTGTCGTCTGGTGTGCTCAGTACCTCCTCGAGGGTTGGGCTGGCCCATTGGAACCCGCTGGTGGGGAGGTATTGCATCATCGCCCAGCCGTACAGATTATTCGCGTCGAGATACATGATCCATGATTTTGGGTTGTGGGGGTCATAGTCTGGGGTCATGGGATTGTTGGCCTTCGCATACCGCTTCGAGACCATGGCTACACCCCCTCGGAGGCCATTCTCAACAAAGAGGTGCATATCCGGGTCGGTCAGGAGCTCGAGTTGTACCTTCGTCTTTTTTAGGAGTGCGTCCCAAGCTAGACCAGGCACGCTGATGTAGTGGGGCGGGTCGAGCCTATACTCTCGCATACAGGTGTCTCGGAATGCTTGGAAGACATCAGCCAGTAGGAGGACGTCTGTTTTCAGGTACAAGTCGTGGTAGCCTCCGAGGGTTTTGCAGCCGAACTCTTGCCACACTTTCTGGGCGTGGGCGTAGTCAGCGTCGCTGATTCCTTCCCGAGTGAGCTTGCTGTAGAAGTCCTCTTTGGGTGGTAGGTGGTCTTCTGCGAACCGCTCGATACTATCCATGTACTCGTAGGGGTATACACCCTTGCGGAGGAGGAGGTGTGAGCCGCCATGTTTTATGGTTGCCTTGAACTTACCCTCCAGTATTGACCAGGGGGTGCACTTCTGGGCGATGGCTGTGCATGCCTTACATCTTCCACGTGTGATTACATCTCCTTCTCGTTCGAGGTGCTCTATAACCACTGGCTTGCCACAACAGAATGGTGCCAGCTCACTTAGATTTCCAACCAGGGTGTCTAGGGAGCTGTTCAGAAATTGGAGACTGTCGATGAACTGCAGCTGTCCGATGGTGAAGGAGGCGTACTTCTCCATGTTGTTCGGTATGCAGGTGATCTTTGCTCCATCCACCTCTTCTGTTGCCCACTTACCATTCTTCTTCTTGTATACGGTTCTCTTTCCCCAATCCATCTTACCAGCTGCCTGTATAATGAGGTGAGAGTCGTACCCTCTCAGATTGTGGAAGACTACTGGTATCCGCAGCTTGTTTTTGGAGATGCGCCATGATAGATTGCAGGCGTTGTGGGCTGCTCCTCGGTATCTACCGGTAATGTGGCAGTGGTCTCTCACCTTGTCCTTCCCCAATGGCTCATCACAGATGTGGCAGATGGTGGCTGTGTCGAAGTCTTCGAAGTCTTTCTCACCCATCCTCATTAGGGCTGGTCGTTGTAGACTGTTGCAGATGGTGGCCCACTCTCGCCACATATACTGGAGAAATTTACTGGTGGCGTCCTCTCCCCGGTAAATCACTGGGTCTGTGGTGTGGCCGTCAGAACGTACAATGATGTAGCTGAAACCACATGCAGGTTGTTCGGCTAGCTGTCGTGTGTTGCTTTGGCTTGGGTCCATCGCTGCACCATGTACAGGAACATTCAGCGTCTCGAAGTCTGCGTATATGATGTATGGCACCCGCATCTGTCTTTGGTATGATTTGAATTTCATGATGTTCTTTCCCTCCTCTGGCATGACATTCACTTGACATGCCTTGTTGATGCCTTGACAGAGTGGCTCATGCTGGGTCAAGAGGTCCTGGGTGGAGTATATATGGAGGCAGTTGAGGCATGGGTACTTCTTCCCCTCGTACTTGCTGTTTTTATGTAGTAGCCGTGTGATGAGCTTGATCCATACGTAGTGTTGGGTGTCGCCCTCACTCAGAAGTAGGAGGTTGATTTGGTTTCGCTTGTGGGTGGATTTTCGGAGTATCGTTGGTCCCTTGTCCCACCCGAAGACGTTGATGGCTATGGTGGGATTTTGGTTTTCGAATTTGTTGATGCTGGTCAGTTGCACTGGGAACTCGATTCCTTCGAAGTTTAGCTCGCCTAGGTGCTTTCTATAATGGTACAGTTCGTCTACATGGTTGGGTGCCGGGTAGAGGGCTGAGAGAATGGCCCACTCGAAGCAGCGGTTGTCCTCGTTCTTCACATTCACCACCGTGCGTGGCGGGATTGCCTTGGGTGTTGCGAAGTAACTGGAGCCGCGGAATGGTTGATATCGTGAGAGGCGGAGGTCTAGCTGTAGGCACTTTTCAAACTTCCAGCCCGAGCCAGATCTCTCAAACTCTTCGACGTCATGGAGTATCTTGGCCTTGGCTAGTTCCAGCCCCCTATCAATATCACCGGTGTGCAAAACCTCCAAGTTGTGGCTACCATGACATGCGTCTGCGTGTACAATCTCACCATCTTTGTTTTTACTCGAATACCTAGCATGTAGACATATATACATTCTGACGCCGCCATACCTCTCCAATGCTTTCTCTATGAGTGCTTTGGTGGATGGGAACATACGATCAAGGAATCCTCTAGCGTCAGGGTGTATGTGCCACTCTGGTACCGTCGCCCGGTAATCCACCAAACCCCATGCATCCTCACGCACGACTCTATATTCCAATGGCTTGTTGTATGGCAAGTAGCCTGTCTCAAGTGGCCCTGGTTGGTCGGCAGTTGGTTGGATGGGACGCTCGGCGGTGGTTCGCGGCGGGATGTGCGTGGTTTTGGGATGGGACGCTCGGTGGCTGGCTCGCGGCGCAGGAAGATTGTGCGTGGCTTTGGGATGGGGCGCTCGGCGGCTGGCTCGCGGCGCAAGATGGGTCGCACAACGGCTGGCTCGCGTGGTGGTACAACAACTGGTCTACGTTGGGCCCCATATCGTAGGGTGGTGGTAGTCTCAGCTTCAAGTTGTTCCCACTCATGTGCGTGTTGGGTCTCATCCTGGACCTGTCCTCGGAGTGCTGGATATCGCCCAGTGGTGGCGGCTCGCTCAAGTCGGTCTGTACGAACCCAATCACGCGCCTGGGCTATTTCCCTCTCGAGGACGGCTTTCCTCCTCCCACTGTATGGCATCCCATACTCGCGTGCTTGTTGCTGTAGCTGCTTAAGTGTAGGCATGGTTTGGTCTGTGATATACGGTGCACTATTGTGTGTGCATTTCTCTAATAGGGGTGGTACTGCGCGCGCCGTTAGAATATTGTGATCCTAGCCAGACGGCGTACTTCAGATCTGTACAGTTTTACCTTTTGGTGGTATCTGTCTTTGTAGTATTCTTGACAAAACCCACAGCCCCTACATAATGTTTTGTAGTTGGTGACTCCCTTCCCACACTCGCGGCATGGTTTTGTGGGTGTGCCACCCCTCCGCATCTGGGCTAGGTGAACCTTACAGTGATCTCCCCTGCACCGCCGACCACAGAGCCCCGTCGAGCTTTGCATAATCCACGTACATGTATTCTTTGCAATCCCCATCGTGATATAATATATTCACTATTACTCTAAATAGAGTATTGTGTTGTGTGTAACTGTTTGCAGGTGAATGAGTGAGTGCAGCAAAAAAATATGCCTACACCTAAACAACTACAGCAACAAGCACGCGAGTCAACAGGTAATAGCGTATCTCTCTAATAGGTGCCTCAGTGTGGGCGTGCCTGGTCTAGCCTTTGAGGTCTCAACATTCGTGGTGCCCCTACTACTAACCTCGGACCTCGATGCGCAGGGTCCCCACCAGTCAAATATGTGCTGGGCGGACCTCGACGCGCAGGGTACCCTCAACTACGGCTCAAACCGCTGGACTCCTTGGGGATCCAAGACCTCGGATGCGCAGGGTACCCCCTCGACTACGGCTCAAACAGCTGGACCCCTTATGGGTTGGGGGTCCGAAGGTCCCCACCACCAATAATCAAACATCTGCTGGGACGTGTATTTGATTACTACAACGCTACCCTGGACCTCGACGCGCAGGGTACCCCCTCGACTACGGCTCAAACCGCTATTATACACCTACTAAAGGGGTTGTTGCATTGGAGGTCTTTTTGGGACAATCTTCAAATGGACAAATCTTTTAGCGAACGGAACAGTCGGAAACGTTAGTTCAATCTTCTTTACTGGTATCCTTGCACTATGCTGCAATCATAAATTTAGAACCGTCTCATTTAAAACCAACGCTGAAAAATCAGGCTGAACGAGGTGGAAACAATTTATTTTCCTCTTATAAATGATCGGACCTTTACAGGTCGTTGCAGTAAACCCACAACTCGGGTGATCGTGTGAGATGGTGAAACCAGCCAATGCTTGCTGGCATGACTTATGGTTATGATGAGGAAATCATGCGGGAATCCATCCAGTGAAACCAGCCAATGCTTGCTGGCATGACTTATGGTTATGATGAGGAAATCATGCGGGAATCCATCCAGTGAAACCAGCCAATGCTTGCTGGCATGACTTATGGTTATGATGAGGAAATCATGCGGGAATCCATCCAGTGAAACCAGCCAATGCTTGCTGGCATGACTTATGGTTATGATGAGGAAATCATGCGGGAATCCATCCAGTGAAACCAGCCAATGCTTGCTGGCATGACTTATGGTTATGATGAGGAAATCATGCGGGAATCCATCCAGTGAAACCAGCCAATGCTTGCTGGCATGACTTATGGTTATGATGAGGAAATCATGCGGGAATCCATCCAGTGAAACCAGCCAATGCTTGCTGGCATGACTTATGGTTATGATGAGGAAATCATGCGGGAATCCATCCAGTGAAACCAGCCAATGCTTGCTGGCATGACTTATGGTTATGATGAGCAAATCATGCGGGAATCCATCCAGTGAAACCAGCCAATGCTTGCTGGCATGACTTATGGTTATGATGAGCAAATCATGCGGGAATCCATCCAGTGAAACCAGCCAATGCTTGCTGGCATGACTTATGGTTATGATGAGCAAATCATGCGGGAATCCATCCAGTGAAACCAGCCAATGCTTGCTGGCATGACTTATGGTTATGATGAACACATCATGCGGGAATCCATCCAGTGAAACCAGCCAATGCTTGCTGGCATGACTTATGGTTATGATGAGGAAATCATGCGGGAATCCATCCAGTGAAACCAGCCAATGCTTGCTGGCATGACTTATGGTTATGATGAGCAAATCATGCGGGAATCCATCCAGTGAAACCAGCCAATGCTTGCTGGCATGACTTATGGTTATGATGAGCACATCATGCGGGAATCCATCCAGTGAAACCAGCCAATGCTTGCTGGCATGACTTATGGTTATGATGAGCACATCATGCGGGAATCCATCCAGTGAAACCAGCCAATGCTTGCTGGCATGACTTATGGTTATGATGAGCACATCATGCGGGAATCCATCCAGTGAAACCAGCCAATGCTTGCTGGCATGACTTACTGGTTATGATGAGCACATCATGCGGGAATCCATCCAGTGAAACCAGCCAATGCTTGCTGGCATGACTTATGGTTATGATGAGCACATCATGCGGGAATCCATCCAGTGAAACCAGCCAATGCTTGCTGGCATGACTTATGGTTATGATGAGCAAATCATGCGGGAATCCATCCAGTGAAACCAGCCAATGCTTGCTGGCATGACTTATGGTTATGATGAGCACATCATGCGGGAATCCATCCAGTGAAACCAGCCAATGCTTGCTGGCATGACTTATGGTTATGATGAGGAAATCATGCGGGAATCCATCCAGTGAAACCAGCCAATGCTTGCTGGCATGACTTATGGTTATGATGAGGAAATCATGCGGGAATCCATCCAGTGAAACCAGCCAATGCTTGCTGGCATGACTTATGGTTATGATGAGCAAATCATGCGGGAATCCATCCAGTGAAACCAGCCAATGCTTGCTGGCATGACTTATGGTTATGATGAGCAAATCATGCGGGAATCCATCCAGTGAAACCAGCCAATGCTTGCTGGCATGACTTATGGTTATGATGAGGAAATCATGCGGGAATCCATCCAGTGAAACCAGCCAATGCTTGCTGGCATGACTTATGGTTATGATGAGGAAATCATGCGGGAATCCATCCAGTGAAACCAGCCAATGCTTGCTGGCATGACTTATGGTTATGATGAGCAAATCATGCGGGAATCCATCCAGTGGGAATCAATATTGGTGAAGACACTCTATATATCAACATCTACCTGTTTGTACACCTTTGGCTCCACATGTTCTTACATGGCACCTTGCACAACCGATTCGGACTCAACTTTTGTAGAAAAAAGAGGCACCTTTCAGCAACTTGAACTGAACTCAACTTTTCAGCGCCTTTCTAACAATCGAAGGAGTTGTGTTTTATATTATTAAATTTTATAATTTCTTCTTATTTCTTTAGATCTGTATGTGTGGTTCCGTTCCTGATAAAGGATTTGAATAACCGAAACGTCTTTTGTTGTGTCGTAATATACTTATTTTTATTTTATTATTATATTTTGTGTGAGGATGTTTCTTACTTTTTGGATGAACCCCATGTGATTCGAGTTTGCCATTATGGAGTTGGTTGTTATAAATTATGTATGCACATTGTGTCCGTTTTTAGTATATCTCATCTTTTCGCAGGAGTTACACGTACCTGTACTTTTGTATTGATATGAAGCTTGAACAATGAACAGTCAAGATGAACAACAACTGATGGTTGTGGAAATGTGGTTTCTGAGATAAATGCAAAGAATACCATGGACAGACAGAAAAACCAATGAACAATTCCTTCAAGAAACAAATGAAGATCGTAAACTGATTAGAGACATAAGATGTAAACAGTCAAAATTGTTTGGGCATGTTATGAGAAGAAATGAATTGGAGAACTTAGTGACAACTGGCAAGATCGAAGGGGAGAGACCAAGGGAAGACCGAGAAATAAATACCTGGATGACTTGGCCTTGTGGCATGGTCGAGTTAAAAACACGGAGCTGATCCACGACTCTGGTGATCGAGTGAGATGGCAGAACATGACCGCCCAAGCTTATCGGCATGGCACATGATGGATGGATGGACAAGTACCAAACTGTTCTCATTTCCTATTGTTATAACTTTCTGCAGCCGCTGCTTCCCTTATCTCACTGATTATGTTCATCCTGCTGATTATAACCTTAATGATACTCTGGGGTCTCCGTGGCGAAATGGTCAAACAGTTTATCTCGCACTCTGAAGAAAATATATCACCCGTGAGAGATTAATACTGGATCCTTCAGGCTGGAAGGTGTGTGTTCTCGTTTCTATGGCATCTG
>JACEFZ010025979.1:0-36302 GCA_014155875.1 Cepaea nemoralis | reverse complement strand
TTAAAATTAAAAAAAGCTTTAATTGTTATTAACTATGTCTGCATGTTGATCATCGTTGTCATCTCATCATCATCACCACAAACATCATCATCACCAACATCATCATCATCATCACCATCATCATCACCACCACCATCATCATGGTGTTCATCATCATTGCCACCGCTATCATTATCGTCGTCATCATCAATATCATCCCTATCATCGTCATCATAGAGGTCATAGAGCGCTAGCACTGAAACGTCAAGTTTGATGATGGCAAGGTAGCGGGTTCAACCCCTACACCGGAGACTAAAATGTTGACTTCTCGTCCTTGACTTGGGCACGTAGATTACAAGCGCCTCAGTAGTCGGAGTGAGTTCGTCTGATGGCGAGGGATAATAGGGATAGCTAATCCACACACAAACATCGGTCCAGTACACTAGAAGTAGTAGCACGTATATGGACTACACTTGAACTTAAAGCAAGCAAATGTAACACACACGCACGAACGCACACACACACACACACACACACACACACACACAGAGGGAGAGAGAGAGAGAGAGAGAGAGAGAGAGAGAGAGAGAGAGAGAGAGAGAGAGAGAGAGAGACAGAGACTGTTTTAAATTTGCATATTGTCTAGTGCAGTGGTTCTCAACCTGTGGTGAATTCCCTCCTGGAGAGGGGGGTGGGGTGGGATTTTAGGGTTTCGAAGGTGGGAATTAAGATTATTTAAAGACCGCGTTAATACAAGAGCTGATTACTTAATACTGTTTTTTCTTTTCCTCCTTACTTTACGGTTCTGTACTTCTCGCCCTTCTGAACTTCGTTTTATAAAGTAAGAAGTTAAAAAATTATGTAGACAAATTACGTAGACGCCTAGACTTATTCTTGTATGTGTTATTAAATTTAGCTTCCATTTGTACGTATACTATGCAAAGGGGAGGGGGGACTTTATAGGAGGGGGGGGGGATTTAGGGGGAATTTATAGGGAGAAAATACGAAAGGGGAGGAATGACGTTCTGAACATATGGTGAAAGGGGGGGGGGGCATATGCTAAAAAAGGTTGAGAACCACTGGTCTAGTAGGTCCACTAATCCCTGCTTCTTTCACTCACTTCTATTAGTGCCCAACAATACTCTGTGCTGCATACATTTCTCACCTCTGTTCATAGGCACACATGCCAGGCAGACACTGTGTTCAGTTCGGAGATTGGCGTCTGCACGTGGCGCGAGCTGGTTCCCGAATGTCAGACAGAGGCTGGCCATCCATGGCAGGAGGAGAGCAAGCTGAATACCATTGTGCCTTCACAGAGTGGCCTGCTTAAACCTGACGTGGTTCCCGAGCCATACAAACAACTACTGCCTAGCCCTGGTATGTTCAGAAAAGTTAGTTAGTCGACAGATCATCCTCATTGCACATTGAACCATTCAGTCCATAAGTGCTCCGATTACTTCCTTAGTATCTCCCTCAACGTGTAGTGGCTAACGAGACCAGCTCTGTGTTGGTTTATTAATCTTCTTAACTTCCTGCATAGTGTTCTTGTTTGGCCACACCTCTTTTAACTTGTTGTTCTCGCAATTTGACCATGGTTTTAAATTCATAGTCATCACTTGGTTCTTGCAAATGACTTACTCCTCGTAGAGCATTCAGTATATCAGCCTGGTCCATAAGGAAGGAGCCAAAGAAGAACAGCCTGATGTGCCCGTTACATACCACCAAAAGAAAAGAATGATCAGATAAGTCAGAAAGCCACCAAAACCTGCCCAAGATGACTACCGCGTTATGGACAGACCAGAACAAGTCATTATTCTGCGCCTCAGAACAGGGCACAATAGATTACGCAACCACATGTAGACAAAATTCTAGATTGGTGATACAGCCATGTGCACATGTGTATTGGCGTCTCAGACAGGAGAGCACATACTCCAAGACTGCCCAAAATATAACATATGTAGGCAAACCTTCTGGCATAGAGAGACGACAGTGGAATATAAACTCTATGGACCGCTGTGTGAACTAAAAAAGACAGTTAAATTCATACAAGAGACAACATTGCAGTTATAGACATATTTCAAGCGAACGAAAGAAGAAGAAAAAAAAAGAAAAAGAAGAAGAAGAAGAAGAAGAAGAAGAAGAAGAAGAAGAAGAAGAAGAAGAAGAAGAAGAAGAAGAAGAAGAAGAAGAAGAAGAAGAAGAAGAAGAAGAAGAAGCCTGGTCCATGGCGCGTCGACAGTTGCCTTACCTGCAAGCCTGTCAGCCTGCTCATTTCCTTGTACACCCGCAATCCCTCGCACGAAAATTAAATTAATCTTTGCCAGCCATGACTGCTCCAGAGACAACAACCACTGTCTTCGGAACCACCCCCATCTCTGTCTAGAACAGTGGTTCTCAACACTTTTTGGCCCGTGCCACCCTTCACCATATTTTCAGAACGTCATCACCCCCCCCCCCCCCCCGCCTTCGTATTTCCACCTTAAAAATCCCCCCCCCCTCCTTACACAGTATACGTAATAATGGAAGCTAAATGTAATAGCACATACTAAAACAAGTCTAGACGTCTACTTAAACATGATTTGCGGGTCTACTTACGTTATAAGATGAATTTTAGAAGGATGAGACGTACAGAACCGTAAAGTATGAAGGGAGAAACAACATCAAGTAATCGGTTCTTGTATTAACGCGATCTTGAAATCATCTTAACCCCCCCCCCCCCCCCCCCCTCCCTGGAAACCCTAAAATTCCCCCCTGGGGAATTCCCCACCGGTTGAGAACCACTGTTCTAGGATACAATGAAATATCCCTTAATGGATAGATGAGTGACAAGTGGGATAACAAAATTAATTAATTAATAAATCGGCAACTGGATTGCCCTCCGCGTCATCATCATCATTATGTCATCATCATCCTGTGTCCTTTAAATGGTCTAGGCGTTCATGCTATTGTCTGCAATGTTGTCTCTTGTATGAACTTCACTGTCTTCTTTAGTTCACTAATTGGCCCATAGTGTTTATCATCCGCTGGTGTGACTCTAGGCCAGAAGGCTTGTCTAGATATAACGTATATGTCGTCCTCCTAGTATGTTGTCTGCTGTCTGCGGTACCAATCCACATGAGCACATGGCTGATTCGCCAATCTTGAATTGTTATTACATGTAGTTGCCTAATCGATTGCGTCCTGTTCTGAAACGAAGAATATTGATTTTTTTATGTTCTTCCCATAAAATGGTAATCATCTGTTCTTCGTGTTGGTGGCTTTCTGACTGATTTTATGATTCTTCTCATTTGGTGTTATGTGATAGGTCCATCAGGTTTCTTTATGTTGCTCCTTCCGTGGCTAGTTGACCAGCTGTCTCATTTCAGGACACTTCACAGTGAGATGGTATCCACTGTATGATGACCTAACGCTTGCTGCTAGTAATAATAATACTGATGCTGATGGTGATGAAGATGATTTGAATGATTATGCTCATTCTGATATTGTTAATGATGATCATGATAATGCTGATGATATGATGATGATGATGATGATGATGATGATGATGATGATGATGATGATGATGATGAAGATGATGATGATGATGATGATGATGATGATGATGATGATGTTCCTAATTATGATATTGACGATGATATTGGATGATATGCAGATGATACAGTATTAATTGCAGACAATGCGCAGGACCTGCAACAATTAGTAGATGCGGTTGTTGTACACAGTGAGCAACTGGGGTTAGAATTAAATTGTAAAAAGACTCAGGTTATGGTGGTCACTAGGAAGGAAGAAGTGCCACAATGTAATATACGAGTAAATGGAAATATTCTTCAACAAGTGAATCGGTACAATTATCTTGGAACAGTTATAACATCTGATGGGAGATGCCTTGAAGAGATTAGAACAAGAATCGCCATGGCGAAAGTAGCCTTTAGCAAGATGAAAAACATTCTGACCAATAAAAAGATGTCAATTGAAACGAGAAAAAGAGTGTTGAGGGGATACATAGAGCCTGTTCTTTTGTATGGATGTGAAACTTGGACAATGAGCAGTCAAGCTGAAAAGCATCTGATGGCTGCAGAAATGTGGTTTCTGAGGAAAATGCAAAGAATACCATGGACAGACAGAAAAACCAATGACCAAGTACTACAGGAGACAAATGAACATCGTAGACTGATTAGAGAAATTAGACGTAGACAGTCAAAATTTTTTGGACATGTTATGAGAAGAAATGGGTTGGAGAACTTAGTGACAACTGGCAAGATCGAGGGGAACAGACCAAGAGGAAGACGGAGAGGAAAATACCTGGATGGCTTGGCCACATGGCATGGACGAGACAGGAACACTGAGCTGATCCACGACACTGGTGATCGAGTGAAATGGCGAGTCATGACCGCCCACGCTTTCCGGCATGGCACATGATTGATTGATTGGTAGTCACGATGATGATAAATTATATAAGTCCTTCGGTTGCCTAGATACAAGTTTATTGAACAGTTATATATCAAAATGTTTGTTGATTTTCGTATATAATCAACACATAGATAAAACCTACTGTTCATGTTCATTGTCCACAGAAAGTCCAGACACTGACCAGCAAGACCCCAACTCCGATGTCCCAGACTTCACTTGCCCGGACATGGCTGATGGATTCTTCCGGGACAACCTGTTCTGTGACATCTTCCACAGATGTGTCTCCGGCACCAGGTTTACCTTCACCTGTCCCAGCGGCACGTTCTTCAGGTATATACACACCCGCCCGCGCACACACACACATATACACACACAAACGCACGTACAATGACGCTTTTCTCAGGAGTATTAACCATATCATCATCATCATCATCATCATCATCTTCATCATCATCATCGTCATCCAGTGCCTTGCCGGCAGGCGTGGACGATCATACACTTCTACAAATTGAATTCTCCGATGGCATCGGTTAATTCGTGTGTTGACGCCCCTCCCTCCTATGCCACAAGACTGTCAAGAATTTCCTCACGCTGTCTTCCCCTATGTCGTTGTCACAACAAGCTCCAGTTTATGTCTTCTTATTAGACATAGCAAGTAAAACACATAGAAACCTACTACAAGCCTTAACGAGCATTGGGCATATGGTGATAGGACCCGTTTTTTATATTGACCAATTGGAGCTCGATGGGTGATGTCATGAGTATCACACTGACCGCCATTGCGTCACAAGACATGTCCTGTATCCATGTTAGACTGAGCTACCTGGGAGACAGGTCTGTTGCAAACATGCGATTCCGCCCCTCCAAGGACTGAACCCATGGCCACGGGGCTAGCAGGCAAGCGTCTACCCACTACTTCTAGCCTCTACGTCTAGCCTCTACGTCTAGCCACTATGTCCAGCCACTACTTTTAGCCTCTACTATTTGCCACTCCGTCTAGGCACTACGTCTAGCCACTACGTCTAGCCACTACCCTACCGTGGTTTTCGCTGTGTACAGTGTTGTCCCTATACATTATAGCCCAATTAGCACTCGGTAGGTGATGTGGTCAATATCACACCAGCCGCCTTTACTTCCTAAATTATTTCTCAGTACCCATGTTACGGTGTGTGAGTCTGGAAGCCCGGGCCAGATTTAAAATGTATATGGTACTTCAAAGCCAAGAGGTTTTCAGAACCTGGACTCGATGTTTAAAATGACAAGATGACGAGATGTCTAAGATGATAAGATGTCTAAGATCACAAGATGTCTAAGATGACAAGATGTCCGAGACAACACGATGTCTAAGATGAAAAGATGTCTAAGATGCCATGATGTCTAAAATGACAAGATGTATAAGATGAAAGGATGTCTAAGATGCCACGGTGTCTATGACAAGATGTCTAAAATAACAAGATGTCTAAGATGACACAATATGATCTAAGATGACACGTTGTCTAAGATAAGATGATGTCTAAGATAACAAGCTGTCTAAGATGACACGATCTAAAATGACACGATGTCTAAGATGACAAGATGTCTAATATAACAAGATGCCTAAGATGACAAGATTTCTAATATAACAAGATGCCTAAGATGATAAGATGCCTAAGATAACAGCTGTCTAAGATGACAAAATGTTTAAGACCAAGATGTCCAAAATGACGACATGTCAAGCATGCCATACTTTTTCAGTTAAACGGCTGGTGTGAATTGCAACTCCACCATATTTCTAGATCCATTATTGCCCACGTTAAAGAATTTAAATATCTAAAAGATTGCAGAATGGACAGGGAAATCGAAATCAGATGTCAAAAAAACTAGTGTGCTTACATTTCAACTATCGCCCATACTGAAACATCCAAATATACCTATGTCCGTAAAACAACAGATAATAAATATCATATTCATACCAGCCCTATGCTACCAGGTTCAAATTTGGTCACTATCCAAATAATGTTTACGCAAAATCAGCTCCTGTGAGATTAGATGCTTGAGGAGAGCTGCCAACTTAACTATTCGAGACCGAATAAGAAATGATGTTATCAGTCAGACAGTGGGATCAACAACTTGTCCTTCATATATTGAAGGGCGGAAGTTCAAATGTTTCAGCCATCTTATTAGAAAGCAACACCATCAACTACCAGCACTGGCGCTACATCAAAGAAGATCTGCAACGAGACCAAGATGGCGCTTAGAAGAAAATGGATTGACGACATCAAAGTTATTGTATAATCACACAAAATGACACAACCCAGTGCCACGCATCGGACGCTGGAGCGCCATCTATTCCTTCCCAAGACTCTTGTCTGCAAAAGTGGAAGATGATGATAATTATTATTATTATTTTGGTTGCAATTAGTAACTTCTCCATTTTATTTCATTGATGATGCTATGTGATTATTCTTCTTATTTCTGAACCTATTCGTGTATTACACAGACTTCGAGGGAATCTGTGCGACTTTTGGGAAAATGTGGCTGACTGCACGAAAGATGGGCTCCGGATTGATGCAGTGCGCAGTTTGCCAGAAATAGCAACGCTTCCCGTGCCCAAGCCCTTGCCAAATGATTTAGATTTGGAAACCATTAGCATAGATGCAGGTATGTCGTAAATATCGAACAATAATGTCTGTCACGTTGTATTTAAGTACATATTTTGAAGCTTCAAACACTTGTATAAAGCTTCATAGCAGGCTACAGGGCAAAATACGAGGGTAAGTTAATAAGTAAGTCACAAATGGCTGAAGAAAAAATAACTAAATATGATAACAACTTGAAACTAGTTTATTTTTATACATACATTGTCCCTTTATTGCTCAACATAATTTCCACCAACATTGATGCCCTTATCCCATCGTTTTATCAGTCCCCCCCCCCCACCACCGGCTGCATAAAACTGCGTGCTCTGTTTTCTAAACCACGTTTTCACTTCACATTCTACTTCGGCGTCATTCGCGAAATGTCTACCGCCAAGGTGGGTTGTCAGTGTTTATGCTGACAAATGTTTGTCCCATAAAGCGGTGCGTAGCTGGGTAGAAAAAGTCAATAAGTAAGTCACACGGTTCAGTGGGAAGGCCGGTAAATGAAAACAAAGCAAGCAGTTCTATGCAGCCGGTTTGGGAGGACTGATAAAAAGATGGGATAAGTGCATCAATGTTGGTGGAAATTATGTTGTGAAATAAAGGGACAATGTATATATATATAAATAAACTGGTTTCAAGTTGTTTTCATGTGTAGTTATTGTTGTAAAGCCATTTGTGACTTACTTATTAATTTACTCTTGTACCAGCCTATCTATTTGTCCCGAAGAAGTTTCCTGCTATATGTCTATGGCGTGATAGGTTCATCACGTTGTGTGGGCCTGGATGTACGGGAAAATAGGTAGTCAGGGTCTTTCCCCCATGTTGCCGGACGACAGACGCAGGCGTTGAAACCTTGTCCTACAGCTTATGTGACATTACCAGCGTAGTTCCAACGCCAGCGTAGAATCAACGAGCAGGCGGACAGATTGACTGGGCCTGCACCCAGTGGTCGGGTATTGGTACATGATAAAGACAGACGTGGTCGGGGCTCTTTGGGATCGTGTGTGTAGTGCAGAAGAACAGATAGATCATCACGGCTTGGAGAGAATGGTGCAGTAGGAAGTGACCAGAGGATCAGGCAGACACTCAAATCTACGAAGATAGGATGCACGGACACATAACCAGACTGCTACTGGTACGATTGGTATTGGGACTCTTCGCTGGCTGTTGCAGGTGAAGACGGAGCACGTTTATGAATGTCTCGAGTACTGTGATGTCGATTCTTGACTCAACCCAACTCAACTCAACTCAGCCGTACTCATCCCAGCTCAACTCAACTTAACTCAGCTCAACGCGCCAGTCAAAAGTTCATCAGTTGTCTCAAATGTTGACTTATCGTCCTTGATTATCAGTCTATCAGTCGGCATGCGCACACACACACACATACTCGCGCACGCATACAAACTCACGCACACACACACGCACCCAATATCCTGATTTATCTTCTTTACTGATATAACGAGGAAAGTAACTCTCTTCATTCTACGGGTAGTTTTTATGCATGATTTATCATTATCATCCTGCCAATAAGCGTGGGCGGTCATGGTTCACCATCTAACACCATTGCCAGAGACTTGTCTCGTTTATTTCATACAGCCAAGCCATCCTGATTATTATATCTTTGCCTTCCTCTGCGGGATTTGCTGAGGAGGGGATCCGAGCACTTATGGACTGAATGGTTCGATGTGCAATGAGGATGATCTGTCGACTAACTAACTAACTAACTAACTAACTTGTTTGCCTCACTCTTTCCAGTTGCCAGTAGTTTTTCCAGTTTATTTCTTTTCATATTGTGCCCAAACGTCTTGACTGTCTGTGTCTAATTTCTCAATTTTCATTTGTTTCTTGTAGGACTTGCTAATTTATTTTTTTATTTTTATTTTTTTTCCCCCTATTGTTCGTGGCATTCTTTGTAGTTTATATGTTTCTCTGCTCGCCCAAGTTTCGTATCACTGGTATTCTTAATTCTGCCGACATTATTTAACATTCTATATGCTAAATTATTTCCTTTAGTTATTAGTTGATTCGGTGCCAAACAAATATGTATGTTTCAACCAAATATGGTACACAATCATATGAACAAAAACTCATATTATAATGTCAATTTCCGTTCACTGTGTATGAAAATTGCGAAAGATATAGTGAAGCGAAAGAAATGTCACGATGACACTAGTATGGCGATATATCGCCATTCTGTCTCAATTGAAGGTCACATTTGACGATATATTTATCCTTCGGAGCTGAATCAGTTGACTATCTATTTCGTTGTCTACCTTTGTACAACATTTGGTTTTGTTTCACCCTTAAATTTGCTGGTGGCCACGCTGTCTAAAGTTTTACGAACGCAATTCGCAATCCCTCATACCGCATTCGAAACAGCTGCCGGCGATTCGATCGTTCAGAAAACAATGGCAAGCTACTGAATGTAAACTTGCCTATAAATCACAAACAGATTTCTTCCCCCCCCCCCCCCCCCCCAAATGGTGGGACTGAATGTGGCGTCCTGTAAAGGATATGCAACAAACATTCTTTATTAAAAAAAAAAAAAAAACCGATTGAACGACAAACAAAAATGAATGGCGAAAAAATGGGAAGTAGGGGTGTGTCATAGTTTTGACTTAAAAGTTGTTAATATGGTAGCAGATATGTTGTATTCCATCCATAATGTGCCATGCCGAAAAGCGTGGGTGGTCATGAATCGCCACTCACTATCACCAGTTGTATTCTATATCAAATTAAAGGGAGTTTGCATAGGGGAAAACTACTGTATTGATATTTTAACTATAGTTTGATTAATAAGCCCATGGCCGTTACTGGAAATTCTAATAAGACGATTTATGATTCCATGGTACTTAATCAATTATTTTTTAATGTATTGTTTCACCTCTCCGGACAGATCCAGTGCCGTGCCCAGAATCCAGTGGTCTCTTCGCCCATCCTAGAAACTGCCGCCAGTTCCTCTTCTGTGCCCAGCACATACCCCTAATCCTGACCTGCCCAGAGACGCTGCTGTACAACCCGCAAACCTTGACCTGCGACCTCTCCAAGAACGTCCAGTGCTTGAGATACGACGATTATAAAAAAGTATAAGTGACATGTTTATGTTAATGTGAACTCTTAGTCGAGATGTGGATATCTGGGGGGCCTTGTTTCCAAGATCTTATGATGGGTCGCCAGTATTTATAACTTGTGTCTTGTATTACATTTTGTGTTTCTCTTAATTTTGGTTATGTTTAGTGGGGTAGTCGTAGAATAAATAGTATCTCGGCACTTGATAAACTGCATCACAATAACAACAAATACAAGTAATCAATACATTAAGACATAAAATAAAGTATCATAGTTGTTAGAAGTGTGTTTTCTTCTTCTTCTTCTTCTTCTTCTTCTTCTTCTTCTTCTTCTTCTTCTTCTTCTTCTTCTTCTTCTTCTTCTTCTTCTTCTTCTTCTTCTTCTTCTTCTTCTTCATCATCATCATCAACTCCTCCTCCTCCTCCACCTCAACCTCCTCCTCCACCTAATTTTCTTCTCCTCCTCACTATTATTATTATTATTATTATTATTATTATTATTATTATTATTATTTGCAACTAGTTACATGCAGTTAACATATAACACTAACTAATAGGCGCCTCATTCATTGTGCTATGTCAGATTTGATTTAAATAGACACTATTTAGACATACGTTTGTTTAGATAATCATGGACAATTAGCAGAGAAGTGATGAATTATGTAAAAGTTGTAGAGATGTGGTGTTATAGAAGAATTGAGAAAACTGTGGACGAGTAATACAGATATCTTGAAAGACGTTAACTCACATTGAGAGCTGGTTACTCGAATTAGAAGAAGACAGTCCACATTGTTTCGAATGTCCTGAGTAGGGAAAAGCTACAGTATGTCGTCACAACGGGGAAAGCTGGAGTATGTCGTCACATCGGGGAAAGCTGGAATATGTCGTCACAACGGGAAAGTTGGAATATGTCGTCACAGTGGGAAGGCTGGAGTATGTCGTCACATTGTGAAGGCTGGAATATATCGTCACAACGGGGAAAGCTGGAATATGTCGTCACAACGGGCAAGCTGGAAAGGAGGTGGTGAGAGGCAGGGGAAGACCAAGAGAGACAATGATGGACAGTTTGACATCATGGTATGGAGGAATATGGGTATGAGAAATGATTGGCCTTAAGCATCTCAGAAGGGTGTAGACATGATGACCAACGCCATGCGGCTTGGACTATAAGAAGACTGGCAGTACACGAGACAGAAGGCTGTAGATAGATGTTAGTTAGTTAGTCGTGGTTCCAACTTCACGGCAACGGGTCGTCCCTATATTGCTCCGTTCCAGTGCCAGTGAATATCACACAAAATGCTATTCACTGCCCAATGTGAACATTGTAATAGACAAGAGTATCGGCAAGCCAACAGCCCTCACAGGTACACTGTGCATAATGCAGCCGCCAGAATGCAAACACAAAAGTCCTCCACAAAACAATACAGTTCATCGTCGATGGAAACGGCAGTCACCAGAAAAACCTCATTGACCCGGGTTTTATCCCATATGGCTCGGTCTCTTTCCGCAGGACGACCCGCCGAAAGCGCCGCGAAAAGAACGAACTCCGTAGCTCTAGCGGCGACTCCCATGAGTCTCCTGAAAAATGCACTCGTGAGCCGAAATGGCAAACCAGTCAATCCAGCAACAGCCGGCCGCCATCGTTCCGAACATGCAGTTCACGCTACAAACAACCACGGACAGATGTAAAAGCATTCCGCGCGAAACTCACAGCTCACAGTGTCGCGCCACGCACTCACTCAGTAGCAGGGCGACGGAACCATATCCTCTTTAGTCGCCTCTTACGACGTGCATGGTAGGCAACAGTGTTACTATTCTTTGCTCCCCTGTATGGGCCCCGGCAACACACGGGCGGCTGTAGATAGATATGACGACCAACGCCACACGGTATGGACTATACGACGATTGGCAGTACACGAGACAGAAGGCTGTAGACATAATGACCACCGCAACACGGCATTGACTATAAGAAGATTGGCAACACACGAGACAGAAGGCTATAGACACGACGACCAATGCCACACGGTTTGGACTATAAGAAGACTGGCAGTGCCAGAGACAGAATGCGGTGGAAAACATAATGGATAACGCCACACGGCATCGACTATGAGAAGAAAAAGATAGACACATAACAAATTACTGTCACATTTGGAAACTGAACATGTATTGTAATTTTGTGAGGCAGGGCGCGTATTGGTTACATAAAACAATTACCAGTGCGGCACCTAATCCACTAGGGTACGACAACACCACTAGTTATAATTGTAAATTAATCTTTTTATCAACATAACTGGTCTTTACGATTTAGCAATGTAGCCAAGCTCGTATCAGACAGACAGTGGGATCAATACCTTGTGCCACATATATTGAAAGAAAGGCTATCAAATGGTTCGACCATCTCGTTAGAATGCGACAACATCAACTACCAGCAATGGCGCTACATCAAAGAAGGTCTGATACGAGAGCAAGAGGGCACCTGAGAAAAACATGGATTGATGACATGAAAGACATTGTACAATCCACTATCCTGTGCCATCCATCGGACGCTGTAACGTCAATTATTCCTCTCCACGACATTTGATGGCAAATGCAGGGGATGATGAAAATCCAAACTGAAATAGAGGACAATATGTTATGAAACATGACGAAGCAATAACATTATTTAGTAGTTTAACTGTTTATGTTTAGTCAAATATTTGTGGTTAGTAAACTGTTTAACGTTATTTGCATAATTAAATCAAAAGTTTGCCAACGTTACTACTAATTCCTCATCTTCAGGTTCCTAGTCTGTGCCACTTATTATACCTCTCCAATAATCTTTGTTATTGGTATTTTAATTTGCAGTTCTTAACACACGCAGGATTAACAACGTACAAGCCGCACTGGCTACTCATTTCTTGATGTGTTTTCCTTAAAAACGTGTGCCTTATACAGTTGTCGCACCAACTCAGACTGTCTCAATTATTTCTTTAACATATTTTGTTTCATAGTGTATTACTTCAACTCTTTCATATCCAGTTACTTAAAATGGTTTAGGATATAATGAGAGATGTATCGCCAGCTTAATATAGAGCGAGTACTGTGCCGTGTGTAAACGAGTGTTGACCTGTTGTAAAGAACTTATACTTTTATGTGCATGTGAATCATGGACAAAAATCAGACAAGTTTAGAAATACCTAATGGTATTGGAAATGTGGTTTCTGAGTAAGATATAAAATACAATGGATCTACAGAAAGACCAATGACACGGTCCTTCTGGAAACACATGAAAACCAATAAAACGTAGAAAGTCACAATTGTCTCAGCAAGTTGTGAGAAGAAATAAACTTGATAACATGCAGAACTGATGGGAAGAGGAAGTTAGCTAGGTGCATATCTTTACAGGACGTCGCAGTCAACCACAGTACTATAGGCTTTTGTAATTTCTTGGCAAGTTTACTTTCAGTAGTTTGCCATTGCTTTCTGAGCGACTGGCACTCATACCATTCAAAACTAATGGTGTCTTTGTTTAAACGCATACCATTGTATGAAAGCCATCACAATACGATCAGCGGAAGGGGAAGACAAAGCGGTAAATACCAGGATGATTTGGTCACATGGGATAATCAGGATGTGACACGGACCTAATCCAAGACTCTGGCGATCGGATGAGACGCGAACCATGGACTTATACTTGTAACTGCTGGGTGCCAAACAAAAAGTAGGTTTGGACCAAACATGGTACGCAATCAAATGAACAAGTATTGTAATGTACATTTCCATTCACTGGGCTTTAAAATTGCGGAAGATACCACGAAACAAAACAAATAACAAGATGACGCTAGTAATAGTATGGCGGGACATTGCAGACATGGTGGGTATGAGGCAGGGGTTGACCAGAACAAAGATAGACACGGGACATTGCAGACATGGTGGGTATGAGGCAGGACTTGGTCAGTTATGTTACGGTCCATCCTCTGGCTCAGATTAATAATCTTGTGACATAGTCAGAAACACATAGGATATTAATTTGAAGGTGATTGTTGTCTAAAATGGATAATGGTTTATATCTTCTCTGATCTATTCCACTACCAGATGTTTACAATTGAAGGTTTATGGCTATTTGTTACATGTAAACAAACAAATGTAGAAAGTTAGTTAGTTCCACATTCTTTACAGGACGTAGCAGTTAACCCAGCCTTTCTAGGCTGTTTGTGATTTCTTGGCAAGTTTACGTTGAGTAGTTTGTCACTGCTTTCTGAACGACCAGCACCCATGACATATTATAAAATACCAACGCAAGCGGAAACAAATGTAGAGATAAACGTAATGTCAAATTTTAAGAACATTTGTTGCATGCAAGCCAACACATTTCGAGATACGGGCATAGTCTAAGTTAGCTGTTTAGTTGTGCAAGTAGCAAATGAGTCAGCAGCTAATCGGAAGGTAAAAGTTAAGTGTTCAGTTTATAGAGTAAGTATCAATTAAATTTACGGTTTAATGTTAATACAAATCCATTTTCTCAAGTGTTTGTAAATGTAGGTCTCTGTTTGATTATTTGTTTACGTATTAAGGCGCTGATTCAGTCAACTGTTGGTAGATTGTTGGTGCCAGTTCACGTAACTATTTGTGGATTTTGGCGCCAGTTTACGTAACTGTTTATGGATTCAGTTACCACTTCAGTCAGCTGTTATTGAAGTACGTAAAACGCTAGTAATTTGTTTTATGGATATAAGTACCAAGTTAGTAAAATGTTTAGGGATTTGCAATTTATTCAACTATCTATGAAGAAACACAACAATTGAATAAACTGTCTATCGTGAATGTTTACTGTATTGGTTTATGGGTGTTGCCATCTTACATGTATTATTATACACGAAGAAAGGGGGTATTTATTGGCACTGGTTGAGCAGTATTAAAACATGTAATAAACTGCTGCCTTCATTTTCTAACACATTGAATTTGCCTTCATTTGTTCTAGCTAGTTATGTGTTCATGTATTCTAGTTAGGTATGTGTTCATGTGTTCTAGTTAGTTATGTGTTCATTTGTTCTTTTTAGTTATGTGTTCATTTGTTCTGACTAGATATGTGTTCATTGACTCTGAATAGATATGTGTGAATTTGTTCTGACTAGAGTTATATATTCAGTTGTTCTGGTTATTTATGTGTTCATTTGTTCTAGCTATCCGGAATACATACACACACGTACGTATCTATAAACAGACAGACGTACATACATACATGCTGACAAACGTGTATACATACACTAACATACATACACATATCTATGTATGACATCCGTCTTTAACCCGAGCAAAGCTGGTTCGATGCTCTCTATGGGCAGTATGAGATATTACAAGGTAAGAACAGGATTGGAACGGTGGTGACATAGAGGCTAGTGAGCTTGTCTGCCAGGGCAATGGTTTGGGTTCAATCCTCGGGAGAAGCAGGGTTATTTTTTCGATGAGTACAGCACTGGGGTCGGCCCACAAAGATGAGTACATCTCTGAGGTCGACACACAGAGATGAGTACAGCTCTGAGGTCGACATATAGAGATGAGTACAGCTCTGAGGTCGACACATAGAGATGAGTACAGCGCTGAGGTCGACACATAGAGATGAGTACAGCGCTGAGGTCGACATATAGAGATGAGTACGGCTCTGGGGTCGACATATAGAGATGAGTACAGCTCTGAGGTTGACATGTAGAGTTGAATACAGCTCTGAAGTCAACATATAGAGATGTAGAGATGAGTACAGCTCTGAGGTCGACACATAGAGATGAGTACAGCTCTGAGGTTAACATATAGAGATCAGTACAGCTCTGAGGTCGACACATAGAGATGAGTACAGCTCTGAGGTCGAAACATAGATACGAGCACGGCTCTGAGGTCGACACATAGAAATGAGTACAACGCTGAGATCGACACATAGAGATTAGTACAGCTCTGATGTCGACACATAGAAATGAGTACAGCTCTGAGGTAGACACATAGAGATGAGTACAGCTCTGAGGTCGACATGTAGAGATGAGTACAGCTCTGAGGTCGAAACATAGATACGAGCACGGCTCTGAGGTCGAAACATAGATACGAGCACGGCTCTGAGGTCGACACATAGAAATGAGTACAACGCTGAGATCGACACATAGAGATGAGTACAGCTCTGATGTCGACACATAGAAATGAGTACAGCTCTGAGGTAGACACATAGAGATGAGTACAGCTCTGAGGTCGACATGTAGAGATAAATACAGCTCTGAAGTCGACACGTAGAGATGAGTGCCAGACAATCTCCAGAATTTTCTGGAAATTGTTTATAAAGGAAAGGCGACGAGGACGGGAATTGGATACCACATCCCATATACCTTGGAGTACAATATGTGAAGGATCAACACTTCACAATCAACGGCAGTATCTGCTTTGGGACTACGCTTATTTTTAAGGAGAGAATGGTATGCACCCTCTGATCATGCATAGTGGATCGGACAGCTAGAACTTTCCCAATAATGGCGAACAACTATGAGTATCAGTGTACGAGGGCAGGAAAGAAAAAAGCCTTGGAGAGCTTCCAACGGAAAAGTGCAGGCCTAAAAAGCTGTTGTCTGGATGAAACCAAGAAAGCTGTTTTATAGATGAAACCAAGAAAGCTGTTGTATGGATGAAACCAAGAAAGTTTTTGTATGGATGAAACTAAGAAAGCTGTTGTATGGATGAAACTAATAAAACAGAGGAAACCTAGAAAGTTGTTGTATTGAAACCAAAAACACTTGTATGGATGAAATAAAAAATGCTAAGTATGGATGAAACAAAAAAGCTGTTGTATGGATGAAACCAAATAAGCTGTTGTATGGATGAAACCAAAAAAAAAAAAAATATGTTGTATGGATGAAACCAAGAACGTTGTTGTATGGGTGAAACTACAAACCAAATGGGCTTTTGTGTAAGAGAGTTGGGTTTGGTGGTTGGTTCGTGTGCAAGTTTATTTCTTTCATTTCGGGTGGGAAATGGGGGTGGGGGGATGTTAACACAATTGTTCTTAGTATCACGTGGACCAAGAAGGAAAAGAATACAGACATTCTACAAAATGCGTCATCATCATCATGTGCCATGCCTTTAAGCGTGGGATGTCGTGTTTCGCCATATCAATAGACACAATTAAAAAAATAACGAAACAAAACAAAATAATCATAGAACAAACAAAAATATCAGTAGTTAACAAAATATCAACAGCAAACAAAATATCGGCAATAAACAAACTTTAAAAAATAAAAACGAAACAACTAAAACAAACCAAAATATCGATAACAATATTGTATTTATAAACAGCGCTAGAAAATGTCTTCTTAAATATAAGAAAAACATAAACAATGATTGCATTAAAGAAACCAATAACATTAAACTGTTTTATTGCAATAGAAGGGAGCATACTTAAACATGTTTATAAATTAATGCATCTGAAAGGGACACTCAGATAGCAGATGAGTGACAAAGATTAAGAGCACAATAGGATAAACAAAAGTTGTATTTCAGGAGATGAAAAGTACTTTATGTAATAAGTCACTCTCGTTAAATGGCAAGATTAGATCATAAATACCAAAGCATTGGAAAGATATGGTGGTGTGACGGTTTGTTCTATGCCCAGTCATTGTAGACTTAGATGGATAGGACGTGATAGGAGGATGGAAGATGGTAGAATGCCATAGGACATCACTTTTTGTTTGTTTGTTTTTTATTTTTGTGAAATACAGATAAGTAAAGGATCTCGGGGTCGGCCTCCACTACAGTACAAAGATGTGTATAAGTGGGACATGGTAGTTACAGGCATTGATATTGCACTTTGAGAGCAAGAAGCCGTTGATCGCGTTGCATGGAGGGAAAAGATTCGAAATTGAGTAAAGATCAAGGAGGAAATTATTGCATATAGGTCACACACTGAGCGTGTGAGGCGTTAGATGGTGCGTGTTGGTGGAAATGACCACATGTTCACATGCATCCAGTGTGGACGAATATTTACCCGGCGAATTGGTCTGATCAGTCACATTCGCCACCGCCATATTAGCTAGTTAGTTGCATATCCATTATAGGATATCGCAGTCACCCCCAGCATTACTTGGCTGTATATGACATCTTGGCAAGTTTTCGTTCAGTAGTTTGCTATTGCTTTCTGAAAGACCGGCACCCATTCCATTTTATTTTTAAAAAAAAAAATAAACCAACGTAAGGTGGTAGCTGCCAAATCGCCCGCAGCTGTGTTTCGAACGCGGTATGCCGGATTACAAACTGCGAGCGTAGCCTCTTCGCCGCGGAGCCGGCCCACCGCAATGAGTTGTAGTTATTATGCCTTTTTTAAAAGCAATTGTAACAAACTCTCGTCTGTCCAGACGGCCAGGTGTCATTGGTATTAAATGCCAGAAAGAGAATTCTGAAATGTTACACAGAACCTGGTCTGCTGTATGACATTAAACCTTGCAATGTAAGCAAATTATGAAGATCTTGCAGACAGTGGCGATGTGGTTCCTGAGACGAATACCGTGAAAACATTGAACCGCCAGAGTAACTTATCACGATTGCCATTGCCTGGAAATGATTAATGAAAGTACACTATTGTAAATACAACTACAAGAAACAGATAGACAATGGTCTTTGGTCAGATGAGAAGAATGGCAATGGAGAACATAGTGACCACAGGAAAGAACAGCGGTGGAAGAAGTAGTGGCAGACCAAGTGAAATGATACTTTAAGGCCGAATATACATGAATGCGACATTTGCTGCAGAACACCAGATTGCTGAAATTTTTATATAATACACAGAAAATATTGCTTACTCTTTCTGCCCCAAAGCACCGCGTGGAATCAATTATTGTCCACGTTTTTCAAGCAAAGCCTGTAATTGCGTCTAATGCATTTGGCCTGAGTATACTAAAGACAACTGGCTAAATAATTTTACATCATTATTTGCCCTGCAATTGGGTAGGCGATCATGCATCTCCACAGATCTCGGTACCTGGAGTTCTGAATCAATTCCACTGATGGTGTTCATACAAACCACAGTTTCAGACCATCCAGCATCTCTGTCCTCAGTTTGTCCCTTCCTCTTCTACCGCTGATCTATCTAGCCGTCACGATGTTTTCCACCAATGCCTCTCTTCTCATCACATGGGTAAAGCATGTCGTTTGTCGTCTTCTTATACTGTTTTTTATAATGTTAAACTTTAAATAGCCTCTTCCAGGTAATCGTTATTAGTTATTCTGACAGTCCGAGGCATTCGCAACATTCGTCTTAGAAACTAAATTGTGTTTGTAAAGTCTCACTACACTTTGTATGTAGAACAGCTGTTTGTTGGAGAGTATGTCAAGGCAAAGACACCATCAATCATTATACATCAGTCCTATTATCTCAGTACAGACTACATGCCCCCCTAAATTAAACAAAATTAAAAATTAAAAAAAACAAAAACAATAACAACGGAAAATTATCTCAAACGACAACTAACCAATAAACATTCCAATATGTATGGTACGTTACATCCGCCTTTGATATTTATAATGTCCATGTTAAACATAGCCGGTCTCCCTGGCTTAGGTGTTAACGCCTTTCTCCGTAATCCCGTATATTCTCGTGAGTAACGTAACCTGCGCGAGAATCGGTTGCGGTTCTCGCCGCGTTGGTAACCTACAGGGTATGTGAGCCAGTTGCTCAGAAATCAATGGCAAACAACTGAGCGTAATCTTGCCTAGTACATCAACAGCAGCTGAAAAATGCTGATGTTAACTGCAACGTCCCGTAAGGGATATGAAAAAAAAAAATTATAAACATTGCCTCAGTGAGTCATGTATTACTGATTATTTTTCATTCGCTTTCATGCTACGAGGGTAAGTTAATAAGTAAGTCACAAATGGCTGTAGAAAAAATAACTACATATGAAACCAGTTAATTTTATACATACATTGTCCCTTTAATTCTAAACATAATTTACACCATCATTGATACAATTATTCCATCGTTTTATCATTCCTCCCAAACCGGCTGCATAGAACTGCGTGCTTTGTTTTCATTTACCGGCCATCCAACAGAACCGTGTGATTTATTTATTGACTCGAGATCGTAACTTTTTCTACCCAGCTATGCACCGCTTTACGGGACAAACATTTGTCAGCATAAACACTGATAACCCACCTTGGCGGGAGACATTTCGCGAATGACGCCGAAGTTGAATGTGAAGTGAAAACGTGGTTTAGCACAATTGTCTTCTGGCACCTTCCCCGTGATGTGCCATGTTGTGGAACTCGTTCGATCGTTCGTTTGTTCGTTCGTTCGTGGGTAGGTTGTCTTTCCTTAAGGTCTTCGATTTTGCAATTCCCTCCCATTGTTTGAGTATTAACGTGCGTAACTTGCACTCGAGGCCTCCTATTTGTTGCCCTATTCCGAGAAGGCTAAGTATCGATTCTTTCTACCCAAAGTTCAGGAGCGATGTAATATCACTAGATGCCAATGTTCTTGGATACATTCCCAGCTTTATACTGTGATCGAAACATGTAACCATAAGCCTGAGTGGGACACCATAATCTTTCAGCCACGGATCTGCGATGTTCTCTAGAATCTATTGCACTAGATGTCTTTCAGTCAACCAGGTGCCGACTCCAAGGTTGGCTGCAGTGGATCTCCAACACCGCCTGTCTCTCCTTGATTGTACATTCTGTAAGATTGATGTTCGCCCATCTCTTGACATCTTCTCACTTTTATCGTTGTCTACCTTTGTGCTCGTTTGCCTTCAATCTTACTCTCCAGTATGATTTTTATAAGAATATCTTTTAAAGTTGGAGAAATATTTCATTTCCCTATGTTTTATTTCTTTCATCAACTCTCTTTTCATTCCCAGGTTTTCTAGAACCACTGTATTTCATTGTTTTATTTCCATGAAATAAGACACATTCTTCTGTATACCCACATCTCCAGTGCCTCTATTCGACTTTCTAGTTGCGTGTTCGATGTCCAGATTTCCGCGCCATATATACCATCTGACAATTATAATTTTTAATGCGTTGTTAATCTGTCTAGATGTGAATACTGATTTCATGTTGTTGAAAACATGTTTATCCATTTTTTAGGTTTCCGTTTCACCTCTGCCATCATCTGTTATCACATGTCCACCACAGGAGAAACTTGTTACTTGTTCTATATAGTATCTCCCCGTTTACTGTGATGTTCTTTGATGGCCTCTCCTTTACACTGCTATAATTTCTTTAATAAAGATTTCCAGAGATAATCAGGTATATATCATATACAACTATCCGTTGTTAAGCCCGATCAGCATATATATCTGATGTTTTCTCCACTTTAGTAATGGTTTCATAATTTCTGATTTTCTCTCTCTTTGATATATTGAGTATTCTTTTCAGGAATCTCATTTCCGTAGTTATAGCGATAAAAACTCCGCCGCGGAGCAATCACGGCAAACGTGGAGCAAATACACGGGTATTTGAATAACGAAGACACAAACAATAGATTGCACGATTTATTGCCTGGCATATTTCGCTGCATCTCGTCAGGTACATACTGCAGAAATCACACAACTTACGTGAATTAATTAGATAAATCCTTCAAACTGAAATATATACATGTTCGCACAGTAATGTCGATTGTCTACCACGGTAATTTTAAACTGACTAACATGTCTTTCTGCTTACACAAGGACGGCTTACGAAGGTTGATTAGTATAGCTTCAGCAAACTTTAACAATCGACTACTTTGTGTGTTGAACAACACACGGAAGGCACTGTCTCTTTCAACCACGTGACCACTCTCGAGCACATGTCTCTCGACCGATGAAGCCAGACTTTTCCGGTGTGTCGGCCTGCCTAGGCTACCATCTTCTGTGTGTAGTATCTTGTCCAACCAATTCGGAATATGTTCCGAAACCCTGCAATGTAACTGTCGCTCAGTTCTGCCTATGTAGATGGCCTCGCATCTGCATGTAAATTGGTAAATACAATTTGATTTGGCGTACAAAGCTACAGGTTCTTTTACTGCTGGGACTGGGATCGGTGTGTTTCTGTACCTGATGACTAGAGCTGCAGCACAGAATGTTCGCTCGACTGCTGTGGTGAGCCGGTCCCGCAGACGTTGCATTACGTCATCTCCTCGGAAGGTTAGCTGGATGAATACTTTGAGTTTAGGGACTGTAGTTACTTCTGATTTCGGTTTGGGCTGTTGGCAGTGGCGCTTTATAAATCCTGTGGAGTACCCATTCAGGTTTAAGGCATTCTTCAGAGTTTTAAATTCCTCTGTCAGTGTGTCCTGGGTGCATATCTTCCTAGCACGGTCAAACAGGGTCCGTACTAAGCCCCGTTTGTACTGGACAGGTGCGAAGCTCTGAAAATTTAAGTATTGGCCAGTCCATGTTTCTTTGCGGTACACCGATCTTTGAATTGTGCCATCTGCTCTACGTCTCATTAGGATATCTAGAAACGGCAACGCTTCGTTGTGTTCGTGTTCCATAGATAAAGAGATGTTTATATGTGTCTCGTTCATTGTGGCCTGGAACGACGTTGCTTGTAGCTCGTCTGTGGTGATAATTAGTATATCGTCCACGTAACGACGGTAAAAGGCCAAGTTATTGATTTCTGAGGATCTCTTTTCTTCTAAGTGTGCCATGAAGATGTCCGCTAGAATAGGTCCAAGTGGGCTCCCCATGGCCACTCCGTCAATTTGGCGATATGACTTGTTTAGAAAGTTGAATTGTATGTTGGCAGTACATAATTTTAATAGCCTCTCTAGAATAGCTGATGGTATGCCTAGTTTTAGTTGTTTGTCTCTAATGCGTTCGCTTATTATATTCACGGTCTCATCTAATGGAACGTTGGTGAATAAAGAGGCAATATCCATGCATGCCATGTGTTTGTTGTTTATGTCCATAGTATCCAATAATTCCACCAGTTCGAATGTATCCCTGAGTGTTCTTGGATCGAAGGACTGTCGTACTGGCTTTAAAATTTCAGCTAGCCATCTCGCCATTCGGTGTTGTGCCGAGTTAACCATGGAAAGGATCGGTCTTAGTGGGATGCCGGGCTTGTGAAGCTTGAGTAGACCGTACATTTGAGGTGTTTGGGAGCCACGCGGTGTGAGCGTTTTTGCAGTGGCCTCACTGATGAGTCCTGCATTCACAAGTGACTGGATTTCTTTCCTCATTTTTGCATCCAGGTCCTCCGACTTGTTGACTGTTTGCTCTACTCTGAATTTAGATGCGTCTGATAATATATCATCCATTTTTCTCTGGTAGTCTGATATGTCCATCAGTACTGCACCACTCCCTTTGTCAGGTTTCAATATTACAAGGGTTTTGTTGGCCTTTAACGCTTTTAAGGCAGTAAGGTGTTCGTTGGTCAGCGGACATGTCTGTTTAGAGGGGGTTGTGCGATACTGGTGTTCTAAATCTACCAGTTTGGCCTTCAGCCACCCGACTGACTCAGCAGAAGTAGGTGATAACTTGGAGACTTGATCAAACAACATTTCAAATTGTGCTTGCGACTCAACATGGTTAATGTGTTTGGGCTTTATGCAGAATTTTAATCCGTATGCAAGGGCCTCCGTTTCAATGTTGTTGAGTACGTACGACGATAAGTTCCTAACATACTTCTCTGGGTTGTCTAGCCAGTCCCAGCAGTAAAAGAACCTGTAGCTTTGTACGCCTAATCAAATTGTATTTACCAATTTACATGCAGATGCGAGGCCATCTACATAGGCAGAACTGAGCGACAGTTACATTGCAGGGTTTCGGAACATATTCCGAATTGGTTGGACAAGATACTACACACAGAAGATGGTAGCCTAGGCAGGCCGACACACCGGAAAAGTCTGGCTTCATCGGTCGGGAGACATGTGCTCGAGAGTGGTCACGTGGTTGAAAGAGACAGTGCCTTCCGTGTGTTGTTCAACACACAAAGTAGTCGATTGTTAAAGTTTGCTGAAGCTATACTAATCAACCTTCGTAAGCCGTCCTTGTGTAAGCAGAAAGACATGTTAGTCAGTTTAAAATTACCGTGGTAGACAATCGACATTACTGTGCGAACATGTGTATATTTCAGTTTGAAGGATTTATCTAATTAATTCACGTAAGTTGTGTGATTTCTGCAGTATGTACCTGACGAGATGCAGCGAAATATGCCAGGCAATAAATCGTGCAATCTATTGTTTGTGTCTTCGTTATTCAAATTCATCACGGGAAAACATTGTTTTGAATTTCTGAAACACGGGTATTTGCCACGACCCTTTAGATCAGGAGTGGCCAACCTTTTCAGCAGGCGGGCCAAATTTCAGAAATAATATTTCCTGCAAGGCCACGTACCTAATTTTATTTTTATTGTTGTTGTTAATTAAAGTAAATAAGCAAGCGTGCTACAGCTTCGACCAAATCGTCGCCTCCCAGTAGGTGTGATCGTGCTCACACGCTTAACTGGTTTAACGTTAAAAAAAAAAGTCTTGTTAATTAATTTATCTTTTCCTTGTTGTTGTAGATGAGTATTAACGTCATTTAGGTGGCCATTTATATCGACCAGAAAGGCAAAGTCGCAAACCCACTCTTTGTCTTCAAACTCTGGGATACTTTTCGACTTGCTTGCAAAGAATGATTGTAATAAACTGTATTTCGTGTTGCAAATCAAACACTCTTTTCAACAATTTGGCACGGGTCAGCCATCTTACTTCTGCATAAAATGTAACGTCATGATAATCTGAGTCCAAAGACTAGAAATTCTTGGAACTGACGGTGATTCAACCCGTTCGACTTAATGAAGATCACTATTTTGACGACCACTTTCATGACATAGTCCATTTTGAGGGACTTCGAACATAAATTCTCCTGATGGTTAATGCAATGAAAATTTAGCATTGAAGTGTTACCGACTTCGGAGGCGTCATTTTCAATCAATTTTATTAAACCTTCGGGTTTCCCAACCATTGCTGGAGCACCATCCGTTGTTAAGCCCGATAAGTTGTTAAGTTGTAACAAAAAGCAATTCAATGTCGATGTAACTGCTTCTAACAAATCTCGTAACTTAGTAGTGTCCTTAGGTGGATACAGTGCCGCTAATTCTTCTGTCTTTTAAAATGGATATCAACACCCACGATAAAAATTGCCAGTTGGGCAGTATCTGCCATATCTGTGATTTCATCCACTGCTAGAGCATAAAATATAAACTCGGATGCTCGACTTTTCAAATTATCTTCAATATATTTTCCAATGTCGTCCACACGCCTAGTAATAGTCTGACGAAACACTTATTTTTTAGAAATCCTTCTCCTTTTCTGGACACAGAATTTCAACGACGCTCTCCAAACATTCCTTAACCATTTCACCATCTGAATATGGCTTCGATTTTTGTTTTGCTATACTGCATAACTAGCTTTTACATAGCATGTTGACTCTGAACCCGCTCTAGTAATTATCCTTTGTTGTGCAGAAATGTTTTTTAAAGTCATTTACTTGGTCTTGTCGAAATTGCCCTTTGTACTTATCAAACTTATTTGCATGTTTAGTCTCGTAGTGCCGTTTGATGTTATTCTCTTTCAAGACAGAAACAGATTCGTTGCATATCAAGCATATGAGCTATGTTTTAATTTCCACGAAAAAATAGTTTATTGTCCACCTGTCTTGAAAACTTCTTAATTCTTCTGTGATTCTTCTCTTCTTTGGTCCAACGTCTTTACTAGTTGACGCCATGGTTACGTAATACCTCAAATACACATAATGAATATTCACATAACAAAAACCCACATCAAAATAATATTAATAATCTATATTAATCTTACCTTTCTCACTGATGTTCTCAGCCAATATCCAACCAATATTATTTCTTCCTTCAACAACATCCACTCAGAGAAATATCAGGAACAGAGAGTTTATATCTAATACCACAAGGTCTTTTCACAAACTAAACCACCATGGTTCCTACAGTCTATGGTCCATAATATTCCCTTTACGAATGTTCATGTTCAAGTCAGTGGAGTAGAACTAACCAGGTTAATAAGTTCCCAAGGTTCACATATTCATTCGGCTAAATATTTCAGAATTGGGAGTATCCAGTGCAACATTCCTCAAGCGGTGAAATATACCTGATAATAAATTTCCTCAGAAGTTATGAATATCCACAGGGCAGATAAACTTCAGGAGTTATAAATGTCCATAGTTCAGATAAAGTTCAGACGTTATAAATATCCACAGGGCTGGTAAACTTCAAGAGTTATAAATATCCAAATGGCATATAAACTTCAGGAGTTATACACATCCTTAGGGCAGATAAACTTCAAGAGTCATAAATATCCATAATGATACCAGTCAAGGATGGAAATTATCCATACATGATAAACGACGGGCAGTAGTAAGTTTCAGGCGGTGAAAAATATCCACAATGATACTGTTCAGGTTTTCAAAATGTCCTCATAGATAAAGTTCAGGTTTTAAAAATGTCCAGGTTGAAACAATCCATGTTTTGTAAATGTCCATCTGGATAACTGCCAGGTTTAGACAATGTTCATAACCCTTTTCCTGAATTTAACAACTAGCAATGAAGGGAGGACTCAGCCAGTGCATTTACTTGAGTAGTAGGTAATTGGTGTTGGCCAGGCCATCCTCTTATTAACATTAATCATTCACTCAATGGACTTCTGTAATACTGAGGTTGCCTACACTTGGAGAGCAAATAATATTAAGGAAATTCTGCTCTTACAGCAATATGAAGGCGAATCCTTTTCATCCTGTGCTGATGAATCAGCCACTCCAAATGAGAACTAGAGCATTTGTACTACGCTTCATGTTCGGCTAAGGCACAGTCCACCATCCTGGAGTCCAAAGAACCCCACTGTATGCAATACGGAAAATACAACTGGTCGCTAGAAAAGCATTTCTCAGACTCCTTACAGTTCTCAATGTCACCCCTTAAAAACTTCTCAATTCAATCCACCCACTCCATTTCTTTTAATGTACCTATCCTAGGCGCACTTTTAGCATGGAACATGACAGCTTGATGGGGATGGTGTCTGGGAAAGAGCCGGGCTGGAGAAAGTGGAGAAAGAGAGAGAGAGAGAGAGAGAGAGAGAGAGAGAGAGAGAGAGAGAGAGAGAGAGAGAGAGAGAGAGAGAGAGAAGGGGGCAGTAGTGTTGCCATCTCCCGTATTCTTGTCACCCACCAGATAGTCACATGTGTTATTGTGTCGTGTCGACGCAGCTTCCAACTCATGTCAACCTCAAACGACCCGGCGGCTTAAGTGTTATGGCTGGAAAATTGGGCTTGGCCTCGAATTAACATTGTGACCCCTGAATACACAGTTTAATGGGGAATTCAAGTGTCGTTAATAGGCATAAAATATTGGAAATATGTCACAACGACTCATGATGTAATGTTCTTTTGGTGATATGTACAATAAAGTTAACATTTATGTTCATCTGACTTAGCTCCGCGGGCCGCAACATGATCCCCGGCGGGCCGCATGCGGCCCTCGTGTTGGCCACCCTTGCTTTAGGTCCACCGTCAGTTCCCAGTCATCCGCGCCATCGAAAATGATCGGAAGCGGCAAGTCATCAGCGCTGTCTTCGTTGTCTCTGCGTTGCTGCCCGGCTCGGGCGAAGTAAATATCCCTCGGCCTGACCCCTTGTAATATTTTTCTAATATTGTAATATGTTGTATGGATGTGAAACTTGGACAATGTGCAGTCAAGCTGAAAAACATCTGATGGCTGCAGAAATGTGGTTTCTGAGGAAAATACAAAGAATACCATGAACAGATAGAAAAACCAATGACCAAGTACTACAGGAGACAAATGAAAATCGTAAATTGATTAGAAAATTAGACGTAGACAGTCAACAATTTTTGGACATATTAAAGAGAACTTGAGAAGAAATGGATTGGAGAACTTGGTGACAACTGGCAAGATCGAAGGGAACAGACCAAGAGGAAGACCGAGAAGTAAATACCTGGATGGCTTGGCCACATGGCATGGACGAGACAGGAACATTGAGCTGATCCATGACTCTGGTAATCGAGTGAAATGGCGAGTCACGACCGCCCACGCTTTCCGGCATGGCACATGATTGATTGATTGAGACGACGTCCGTGCAAATAGAACCACACTTCGTTGGATTCTCAGTCCAGGAGAGTTCCACAACATGGCACATCACGGGGAAGGTGCTAGAAGACAATTGTGCTAAACGAAGATAGTCATTTACTGTTTTCACGAATTACATATTTTGTTTAATGAAAAGTAAGACAGGCATTTTATCAGAGTAGATTGGAGAGTGGAATCACACGATGTTGTGATTTCCAATTGAAAGTTTATCACACACGCATGTGGCAGCAACAAATTCGCAACGGTCACAATCACAAAACAACGTGAGTGAACCGTACGGACTACGTGAGTTTCAGTTTTGAGTTTCAATTCAGTTAAACCAGCCAGCTGGAATTGTATTCAGCAACAAAATTATATTCGCAATCGAATTGCGGGAAGTAACAAACATGGCACAGCGTCTGCTCACTAGTCAATTTTAGTTTTAGTTTGGGCCATTAATTAAGAAGTCTAAGTCTAAGAAGGTTTTTAATTTAAATTTAGTAGCGAGCCCTATCTTCATTTTAATTTTGAGTATTTACAAATGATACTGCCACAGTAGATAGGCCTTGAAATTCAAAATCTAATGGTACCTCAATGATGCCTGTATGTCACTTATAAGTGAAGATATTCACATCTTTGTGAAGGTGAGACGAGTTGCGATTTCTCAATCTACTCACCCGTAATGAGAGCTCTCTAGTGTGTCCCTTTCCTCCAATCAGCAACACCCGCTAGTGTCTGCGTGTCTATGTGTGCGAGATTGTCTCAAACGGTCATATGAAAACTGACTTCAAAAATATGTTCCGTCATGTTAAATGATTACAAAATAGTACAAGTATTCAAATTAATTATTAATAATCTTTAAACTTGTGTTCTATTTAACTTTAGTAGGTCAAATCGCACGTTTTATATGTTGAAAAGTGTAGCGCAATCGATATGCGACGACCGTCATGACCCGTGGGTTTCCAATTCACAGTCACATCTTCGCAGAAAATCTGTTTTTCAACCACAATTCGAGCAAGTTTAGCGATGAAACTTTGCTGATTCAGGGGCGATATTTTATACGGCAATTAAAATTCACATTAAACAAAGACATCTATTGGATTCATCGATTCCGATACGCGATAATTCCCCTGCTTGCTCCCCAGAAGTCGGCAGCTCGCACAGATCCATAGAGCACACTTTATTCACAAACTTCCAGTTTCTTAGTTCTATATAATATTTTACTTCGTAATGTTTAATAGTTTCTATTATATCACCTAATAATTTTGTGAAAAATTAAAAAAAAAAATACATGACCACTCGGGAAGAGAACCCCGGTCTCCCGTGTGACAGGCGGGCTGCTTACGACTTACGCTAGCGAGAAGACAATGCTTGTTCTGCAAAGATATTTATAAAGTAAAGCCGCCGTTTTCGGTTTTATGATCGTAACATTTTGCCTGTTTTTCAACCACAATTAAAGCAAGTTTAGCGATGAATCTTTCCAACTTTTTGAAAAATTTGATGCAGAATTCGAAGACCCATCTACAATTGATGGTTTTCTATTGCAAGCGTCAGAAAAAAGTTATTTACGGTCCAATCTGCCGTTTTCATTTTTCTCCGCGTGCGAGGTTGGTCTCAACCAAACGGGTCATAGACGGATTATGAAAACTGACTTCAAAAATATGTTCCGTCATGTTAAATGATTAAAAGATAGTACAAGTATACAAATAAATTATTCATAATCTTTAAACTTGTGTTCTCTTTAACTTTTGTAGGTCAGATTGCACGTTTTGAGTGTTGAAAAGCGAAAGTGTAACATCATTAACATGCCACAGCGATCGATACGCACATGCGCAGTCACCGTGGCACATAGCCATGCGCTTACTCATTCACAAAGAAACGCTTCGCCGAAAATATTCAATATTATATTGTTTCTCATCCACCCTGCAGCGATTAAAGCGATGAAACTTTCCAGATATATTTTAAATTGTATGCAGAATTCAAAAATACATCTATCATTGATGTAATTCTATCTGCAACACCAGAAGAGTGTTACAAAGCGCACATGCCAGTCTTATATTATCCGATTAATAATGCACAAAGAGCAAAAACATATTTTCGCCGAAAATGTTGTTTACATCCACCCTGCAGCGATTAAAGCGATGAAACTTTCCAGATATATTTTAAATTGTATGCAGAATTCAAAAATACATCTATAATCGATGCAATTCTATCAGAAACACCAAAAAAAAATTAATTACGGTAAGTATGAAATATAATGTATATTTATATAAAAGGTCACGATGATGTCAACCAATTGCTGTGCTCAGAATATTGGGCATACCTTTCCCGGGAAACCCCGGATGACGTGTGTTCTTGTCACGTGAGATATGAATGAATGACGTCGAAAGAATGCATGGTATATTAGACAGCGTTTTCCAGGACGAGATTTTCAATGGCGATCTGACTCCGTACAGGACTTTTGTTTTTACTTCGGGTAATGGCACGATGGAAAACGCTAAAATTAGGAATGTTCACTGTTCAACTGTTGCGAGTTTAATTCTGCCAATTTTCCCGTAACTTTTAATGAATCACTCTTCTTCTTACTCCTGTTCGTTCTTTTGGTATCCCGTTTTATTTTTACATTACGTTAGTCCTGTTTAAATATCAAGAATAATTTTTCAGAACAGGTATCCCCAATACAAATAACGATCCGTACAAATAATTCTGTCCCCAGGCAAGTTAATTGTTAACTTTCGCTTCTGTACACTTACTGTTACCAGGCATCCATGTTTGTTTACGTTACCGTCCTACTATTTATGTCCTGATAATATCGCAGCAGTGATGATTCTCTTAATTTGACACTTTCTATGGCCTCCATTGCATCCTATCTGAGTGACTCTGTTCTGGTCCAAGCTGACAGTAATATGCTTCGCCTCAGCGAGACATGATTGGGCAATTCAAACACCAGGCTTTCGATTGACTTGCCTCATGAATTAATAAATAAACAAGGAAAAGGAAATGCTACGCATATAAAGTGCAGGAAAACCCGGTATATCTGAAGCAGGTGGAAAAGAGAGAGGAGAGAGATAGATAACGAAGATAGTGTGAGAGTCAGAGATATGAGAAAGATGTATTGAAAGACATTAAAGAGTGGTAAAGACAAGAAAGGGAGAGGTGGGAGATCGAGACTTAGAGCGAGCGAGAGAGAGAGAGAGAGAGAACTTGTGTTCGGGTGGCTAAGCTCCTTTCACAAGACAACAAAAGTAGAGGACAGATAAGAACAGAAAGACAAGTGTGCAGGTTCTTGCGGAGCAAGATAAACAACACCGAATACACAAAATCCGTAAAATACATGCCTAAAGCGAAATCATCAGACAAGCATTGGTGTCACCTAATTCCTGAAAATGGAAAAAAAAAACGTCACCTCCACGCTTGGGAATCGAACCTCAAGCTCCCGTGTACCAGGCGGAAACACTAACCAATATGCTACTGAGGACACGTTAACAGATCAACAAAATATTGTAAAATGGACACACGCATAGGAATAATCATGTGACCTACTTCGATTGCGAATATAATTTTTTTCTATTCGCACTTCCATTGCGAATAGTCACTCCGATCACAAAACAACGTGAGTGAACCGTACGGACTACGTGAGTGAACCGTACGTGAGTTTCAGTTCAGCTAAGCCAGCCAGGTGTTGGTGGTTGTTGAATTTGATGAAGTTGAACTAGACTCATTTCATTTAACTTAAGAAAAAATAGGTCTAAATGAAGCAGGGTTGTTTGTCATGATATGTTAGTTGGATATGCTTTCAGGACGTCGCAGTCAACCCCAGCTTTTTTGGCTGTGATTTCCTGGCAGGTTTAGGGTCAGTAAATGACTCAGTTATTTGCCATTGCTTTTTCTGAGCTACTGACCCTCATACTCATACTATTGTAGGAAAACCAATGGAAGGTGGTCTGCTGCCAAATCGCCCACAGTTGTGTTTCGAACGCGAATTGCAGTATTATGAATTGCATCCGCAACCCCTTTGCGCCTGTGCCACAGAGCAAGCAACATGATTTGACTGACTGCACATTGATAGCCAACATTGTTATACGGTAGTTGTTTTATTTGAGCATCGTAACCTTTAACAAAGAAATACTCAGGAATCGCTCACTGAGCAAGCTTGCCCAGTCAAAGTGGGAGTTGAAATGAACACCACCCCCCCCCCCCCCCCCCCCCCCAAAAAAAAAAAAAAAATTAGCCATTTTATTGCTATAACTTTTGTATTTTTAAAGGAACATGAACATCTTAGCAACCAATATTTATAATATTACATAAAACATTTTGTTATTTCTTTGACCGACTTCCTTAAGCCTGTGCATTGTCACCCTTGACCAGGTGGTAAGTGTTAGGAGAAGGGCCACAAAACAAAACTGTAATCTCCCACTGGTCAGTCCCATTTTCTAAAAGTGACAAACACACATGCACACACACACACACACACACACACACACACACACACACACACAATCACTTTGAGATGTTTACTTGTGCAAAAGTTCTAATAAACAATTAATGAATGAAGTAGCTTTTCCGTGGAAGTTTTGGTTGTATGCTGTTACTGCAGAATGTGGAATGCTCCACACTCGAACAATATCAGTGATTATGTAATTCATTTTTTTCACTTTATTTTCACTCGCTCGCTTTGAACTAAAGCGTAGTCCATCCACACTACTTCTAGTAGTGCTGGATTGAATTTTGCATGTGGATTAGCTTTCCCTATTAACAGTGAACCTCGCCATCAGGCGAACCCACTCCGACTTCAGAGGTACTTGTAACTTACGTCCCCAAGTCAAGGATGATAGGTCAACAATTTAGTTTAGTCCAACTGTCCGGTATAGGGGTTGAACCCCTTACCTCGGCATCAGCACACTGGATATTTAAGAAAACAGGTTCTTATGCATTCTGCCATGCTGACTTACGTTCGTTTATTCACTTCTTATAACCTATAACTCTACAGTATGTGCCTGACAGGCATTTGTTGATAGGGTTAACCTTCCCGGGTGCTTCTGTGTTTAAACACCACATCATCATCAAGTGCCCTGTTAGCTGGCGTAGGCGTTCATGTCTCTCCTCATGTCTCAGTCTTTGGTGTTCTGGATCAATTCTGCTGATGATATTCCTCCATTCCACTGTCTCAATTCATCCAGCATTATCTCTCATGGTCAGCAACTGTCTCTCTTCCCCTTGTTTTTTCCTGTTGTCACGATATTTTCCAATACCTCTCTTCTCATCTCTTTTTTATTGTTTCATATAATGTTCTAGTTTCATTAGCCTCTTTCAGGCAATCATTATTAGTTGCTCTGGCAGTCCAAGAAATTCACAACATTTGTCTAAGGAACCAAATCTCTTTTGCCTCCAAGTTCTTCCTAATTTGTTCATTTACATTCCAAGATTCACTGCTATCCAGCAAAACAGGTTCCATAAAGCACTTCAGCACTCTCTTACATTCAATGATAGTAACATATTGCCTAAGATAATTCTCATTTTCTGAAATGCAGCTTTTGCTTTCCCTATTCTATTCTTAATCTCTGTTGTGCACCTTCCATCTGATGTTATAAATGCCCCTAGGTATTTAAAATTATTGTCCCTTCAATTTCCATTTCACATTTTGGTGTCACCTTTTTCTTTATGTTACTGTTTTCTTAATATTCAAGGAGAGTCCTTTCTTTGCACTCTCTGTTACAATGCCCAACAATTGTTGTAGATCTTTCGCATTATCTGCCACCAATACTGTGTCATCTGCATAGCGTATATTGCTCATATTATAACCTCCAATTAGTATTCCTGGCTTCTCTTTGATCTCTCTCATTATTACTTCACTATAGAGGGAGAAAAGATCAGGTGACAAAACACATCTCTGTCATACTCCTAGCTTTATTTGTTCATAATTGCTACCTTTATTTCCCACTTTAATTGCTGCTACTTGGTTTCAGTAAATATTTTTTATTATTCTGAGATCTTTCCCATCAATGTTGATACCTTCCAAAATTGTTTTCTCTGTTGTTACAGGCAAATAACACAGCAGACAATATAGCAGCTTTTGTTCTAGGCAGATAAAATGTTAGAAAAGTTCATTTGGAATATCCCACTTTGGGTTGCTCTGGCTACAGGATTTGGAGTTGCCTGGTTGGTAAACAGAAAAAAGAATGCCAGCAATAAAATTGTAAGCATCTGTCTTTCTTGTTGTTTTTGTGATGTCATTAATTGTGTTTGTGTTGTTCATTACTTTATGACATGAAGAATGTGAATGGTCATGACCTAGTTTAATACCAGTGAATCAGAAGGGAAGGTGTAGATCCTGGTGCTGGATTCACATACATTGAGAAAACTTGTTATTGAGTCTGTTATTTGGTTCATGAGTGCAGTTTTCCGAGACTCCTGGGGGTCATCACTAGAGCTGAGGAGTTTGTGCTGTGTGCAACACTTTCAGCCGGCCGCTCTGTGGAAAGAGACAGTCATATGAGATAAATGCGATGCAATGAAGTGTATTAGACTGTTGCAGTACATTCCAATTTTTTTTATAGTTGTATTGCGAACGCGGTTTGTAAGCCCGTATACCCGGGTTCGAAACACAGCGGTGCTGGTTTTTTCAAAAAAGGTATAGAAGCCGGTCGTTCAGAAAGCAATGGCAAACTACTGAACGTAAAATTTGCCTGGAATCACGAACAGCAAAAATGCTGGGGTTGACTGCTACGTCCTGTGAAGGACATGCAACTTAATAAAAAAAATCCTTTACCTAACGTAACAGTCAACCCCAGCATATTTTGGCTGTTCATGATTCCTGGGCAAGTTTACATTCAGTAGTTTGCCATTGGTTTCTGAACAACCGACACCCATACTATTTCGTAAAAAAACCAACGTAAGGCTGTCTGCTGCCGAATCATCCACAGCTGTGTTTTGAACGCGGGTATGTGGGATTACGAACTGCGTCTGTAACCCCTTTGCTGGCTACATTACGATAGATAATGTCAAATGGAATATTGTGATAGATACTAAGAGATATGTTATTCAATACGCTGCACTGTACATTCAAAAGTGGATTTACAGTACATTATGCTGCATAGAACATTTCAAGATAGTTTGATAAATCATTTAACGATTAATAGATTATACACTCAATATGTTTTTCTGGATGATCTGCAATGGATTGTATTCTTTTCTGCATCCTTGGTTTGCTTTTCACATCCACTGAGGAGAGCTTTGTTGTGTGATTCATACTTGAATAGTATTCACAGTCTCAGCTTGTCCAGCAGTCTATTGTTTATAGGAATGACTTCGTGTTCTATTTCCAGTGTCTAAATGCTGGAGTTTCCCATGGGATGGTGTCTTATGGTAGTTTGTTTACCTTGTTGCTGTGTTATGTGGTCTATCACTTGTGCTGTCGTCACTTGTTTCCTAAAATATTTTTCTGATCTTGTCTGACCTTATTACATGTAGACTTAAAGTAAGTAAGGCAATCACTAAATAATTAATTGTAACAGAACCATTCTTTGAAGATCGTGGACCAAGAACAAGAAAAATGGTGAAATGTTACCTGACTTGAATGTCAAAGAACACTTTCTGGTAAACAGTGTCATATCTCAGAAATTAAAATACTCTGGCCTTATTAAATGACACAGTGGCCTTGAGAGGTCAATGATGGAAGAGTAGTTTCTGGGAGATATTGTGGGAGATGTGGCGGGGTTTGACCAGCACACAGATGGACACAGGACATTGCAGACACCTTGGGCATGAGGGGGCTTGAGGCAGGAGAGATGTCATGGGGGTGCTTGAGGTGGGAGAGATGGCCAGAGATGGACACAGCTCATTGCAGACACCTTGGGCATGAGGGTGTACGAGGTGGGAGAGATGGCCAAAGATGGAGAAAGGAGATTGCAGACACCTTGGGCATGAGGGTGTACAAGGCGGGAGAGATAGCATGAGGGTGTGAGGCGGGAGAAATGGCATGAGGGTGTGTGAGGCGGGATAAATGTCCAGAAATGGACACAGGACATTGAGACACCTTAGGCATGAGGGTGTACAAGGCGGGAGAGATGCCATGAGGGTGTACGAGGCGGGAGAGATGCCATGAGGGTGTACCTTGAGGCGGAAAAGAGAGACGGCGGAGAGG
>JACEFZ010025978.1:65000-80937 GCA_014155875.1 Cepaea nemoralis | reverse complement strand
CTATCTATGCCTATTTACGATCTGGAAAGCTGAAAGTGAAATCAATCTTTCCTTTCTCCTTTGTCTATAGAAATAATAAGGTTTGGCGAAATAAATATTTATATTTATGTCAAATTTTAATTAGATAAGAGCACTTATGAACTGCAATACATGAGAAAGTTGTGCTTCGCGGAACACCATCACACGAAGTGAACTTAACTCATTACTCAACATAACTTAAAAACACAACACCACTCCACTCATCACCACACAACACAACACTCAACATCACAACAACAACAGATAATGGAAGAGAGTTATTCGACACAACAAGAAGAAGAAGTAGTTAATTGGGAAAACACAGAATTATTTATACACATTGTGAACACCATTGAGTGGAAGAAATGTTATAAATGTATGTCATTTATTTACATGCATCTTGACACCTTCTCACTCTTGTCATTGTCTCACTGTACACGTTCACTGACCCCAGGTCAAATGAAGACTTACATACAGCAGGAACAAGTTGATACAAGGCGTACACAGTGTGATAAACTCTGACCACCCCAAATTAACCCAACACTAGCTTAGAGAGAAAAGAGGGGGAGGGGAACTAGTTCCTACTTCAGGAATTTAGGTTCTTTTACCTACTTTTAAAAGATTGTATTGGTAGGATTGTATATATTTATGCGAATACTCATCAGTGATCTTGGTGGCTTCATACCAACAACCACCCAACACATCAGCAAACTAACCACCTAAATCAGACCTGAGAGAGGGAAGCCGAGAGAGGAGATGAACCACAAGTGAGAGGGAGGATGACTTCGCTATGAGCAGAGCATGGGGAGGCCTTCAGTGGAGCTATACGGGCAGACCTGAAGTGGATCCATCAGTCAATGGACCCTGGCTTACCTAATCCTCCAGTCACCAGGTTACATTTTACTTGGTATACCCCACACCTAATTACAGGAACACTGATATTATGGTTGAGACACCACTATCATACTTAATATGTACAACATCAAAATGTTTACTATGTTTTCACACTTGTTGACATTTCATATATTGATGCTTGTTATTGATTGTCTGGGACAATGGTCCAATGTGTAACTGTTCTATTACTTTGTGTAAATCACAATAGAGATGTATGTACTGACCAGAAGGCTCAGGCCAGTCAATAAATGATTAACATGAATTGACCTTCTGTTAATTTGTCAAGTTCAAACCTATCTGTCAACAACATCTTTGTGCATCATGTTGTCAAAATCTAATGTGATTGATTATGTGTTTGATTGTTAAAAGATAAATTAACTCATAATGACTTACTAAAGGGGGAAATAAAAGACTCTATACCTATAAACTGCTCAACATCCATGTTTTCTTCATCTAAATCAGGCTGAGAAAATTCTCCTGACTTTCCTCAGATTTGATAAACTAAAAGGGGGCTCCAGAGCTATCAGAATCATTGGAGAAGGGGCAGATTCCCACTTAGTAATTACCATTCTTACCAGGGCCATAATCTATATCTCCTAGACATAATTTAAAAGAACGAGACCTGCAGATAACTCAAGGTTCATATTCTGGGGTTATTGAAGATAGAAGAGGATGGGGCTCTACATCTTTTGTTAGAGATGGGGCATGCACTACAGTGATCTCCCACTCCCTTCAAAAATATATGACAGTCTTATAGACACCAGACTGTGGTCGGTTTTGTATGACCGCCCATAACATCAGGTAGAATCTTCCCTTCATCTCGTCCATTACGTATCAAGTACGCTTAATAATACCACTACTTCAGAAATGGCAAGTGACGGAGTTGATAAGGATGTTTTCTCCTGGAGATTCAATTGTGCTCACGCGCAGTAGCTTGATCAGGGCCACTGACAGGGTTACACAACTGAAGAATAAACCCAGATGTAGAATCGACACTGGACATTAGCCGGTACGAATACTGACTATCACCGAGAGAGATTATTAGTGAGGTGTCTTAATGGTTGCCCAAATTTTCCATCAGGATTCACACTCTCTGCTCTCAGTGTTGCAAGCATGTTATGGGGAGAAGAGAATATAAGGAGTTGTTATTTTATGTGATGTGGTGACATTAAAAATGTTGTATTTACAACAATATTTCCCTCTCTCACCCATGCCAGCAATTAATTTTTAGATGGAGTAGGCCCCATATTCATTTACTGGATCAAGTGTCCTAATTTCAGGGACAAAAATGAATTTTTCCCTGTACTAGCTGTCTCAGTTATATTTAAAATAATTTGTGTTCTCTGGTGTTTCAGGTACCTTAATTTTTGGATACATATATTGAACAACCAGCATGCACAAAATTATACAACATTATTGACAAGCCAATAATCAATTCATTCTGAGAAAAACAAATATCATGGATACATCATTTATGTTGACCCATAGGATATTTATACACCATCTTCAGTCTGCTACATTGAATTCCTAACTGATATATTAAAACAGTGATACATGCAATATTATCACTATTAAAGAAATCAAACCTTCTAGAGATTTATTGTGGGTTTACATGTCTGGACAGTTGCCCTCATATAAGAGACAGGGTCCATTAAACAACACCATAAAAACCTTCAAGAATTGGGTCTGATTTGCGAGAGGTCACCCCGGATTTTAATACCAACATAGAGATCCCAAAAGTGAGTCTTATGCAGGGTATACCCAAAGTTTGTATCCCGTCATCAGGGCAACAGGTATGTGAGCCCCTAGCAGGTTATTACCAGGGCTTAAATCCGAGATGAGTGTTCTTTTTCCCAGGGTTTATAGTCCGGAAAGAGCAAACCCCGTTATGTGACCAGGTTTTCCCAGGGTCTATATCCCGGACGAGCCCCCAGTTATGTGACATGTTTGATTGAGTTGCCAGAGGACCTAGTTTGTAGTGTTCTCTGGAGATATATCTTGAATAATAAATACCAAGATAAAGGATATGATTTAGCACGTTTTGTCTAGAGGTCACTCAAATGAGCTAATCATTCCCGCAATAGCCTTTTTGGAGAACCATTTTTCTTTGGCTCAAACCCCCACTGTGAGACTACTATGTATCTACACAGAAATTTATAAAAGAAGTAACTAGTTCACCCAAGGCCAGAGAAGATCTGAACTATTAGCGCCTGTACAACTGAGGATCCCTCTCACTCATTATACTGTTGACAGTGTGCTGTTCGTCCGTCACATAGATCTACTCCTATATATTTTGTCAGTATGACCTATATCAGTTCAAGTAGTCCTTCAATTTTTGCAGACAAATAAACTTCAACAATAACTGTACATTACATCTGTTGGACAGGACATCTACATGACAGTTTCTTGACAAAAGTGGAACATCATTCACAAGGAATTGTTTACACCACAAGTGTACAAGATAGACATCATGAGATACCTGACAACATCTATACAAGACTTTTCACAATATGTATAACCAACCACAGCACTTAAGACAGTCACCAGAGACAACACTTGACAGCAATTGTACAAGAAATTCACTGGGGACATGTACTTGAACACTGGTTCATTGAATACACAATTTATTGAGTTGATGGTAAGTAGAGTGGTGACCATTGCCTCATCTCCTGTCATGTCAACATTTCAATGATTGCATAGAAAATGCATAAAATATGTCACACATGAAGGTTGATAAACAAGATACAACACTTCTTATTTACTCCACCACCCAACAACTACTCCACTCCTCCTCTCCTCTCTAATCACCACTACATAATTGACTTTTATCCTTTCCTCTACTGTTACTGAGGGAAAAGCCAGGTAAGCCATAACCTGGGGCAAGCATAGGGACCTTCTGCTCCACTGGTCTGTTTAATCCTTTTAGCACCTATGATGAGTGTTGGACAGCTCAGGTTGCAGTTTTCCCCCATGATGATTTTCCAAGTCTGACTAATTATCCCCTACTGTCACAGTTTGAAGAAAAGTTACAGCCTTGTCTTTCACTGGTGAGTTGACTGTTTATGAAGTTGAGACTTAGGATGTTGTTCTCCTTTTCCTGTAGAGGAAGATCTAAGATACAAATATGTCCCAGCATTCTTCCTTCTCCTCAGTCTATCTCACGTACTCTGACTGTTCATGAAGTTGACACTTAGGAATTTGTTCTACTTTTCCTGTAGAGGAAGATCTAAGATACAAACATGTCCCAGCGTTCTTCCTTCTCAGTCTATCTCAAGTCTTCATTCTGAAAACACTGTGTGAGCACCAGGCTGGAGATTAACTAAGATAAGTCCTAGCTAAACAATCCATTGCACCAGTCATTTCACAAGTTGTCCTGAATGGGGTTAACAACCAGACTTGTTGTTTTCATTCTCAGATGATTCTGATAATTATGATCACTGGAGTCCTCAGAACTATTTTTCTCCCTTATTTATATCCAGCTGTTTGAGAGCTGAGCTGAAAGTCTCTAGGAAATTCCCATATTGTGGGTTCTAGAAGATTTCACTTGTAGAGAGTTGGTTCTGGATTCTGGGACCACTGGTTAGTTTTCCCAGATGATATATGGATGCATCTCCTCCATCCTCTTGTTCCCTGTTGTCCAGAGAACAATATTATTGAATCTTTAAGGGCATTGTTGGGTCATCACATCACACTAGCGACCGCTCCTGGTGAGATCCCCGCTCAAACTAATTAGATTTTAAAATATGGCCCAAGAATAGCGTGGGCTCATTACTTATGAACCAATCAAAAGACAAGTGCATACCGCCGCCTCCCCCAACTCGTTCTAGAACATACGATCTAAGAATAGCCCTTATATTTGGGATGGTCCCCGTTAAGACTTAAAGTATATTTATGAAATGTGTCGGACTGGAAATGGGGATTCTGTTCCATCATGCTACACTGGCCTGATGCCAAATTACAGAATGACGCTCTAGTTCTTTTTTCCTTTTTTTCTGTGTGTGTTTTTTTTTTTTTTTTGGCTCCACTCCACGGAAATCTTTAGTAAATTTCGTTTTTAAATTTAAACTTTTATTGAGTGTTAAGATCATTGCAAAGTGTATTGTTCGTGTTTGTACAGAGCGTTGCATGTGGACGTGCAGGTGACATATGCGGCAATTATACAAGCATTTTGTACATTAGGAACATTTCTTCATTGACATTTTTGTAAGGAAACATTATAAACAACAAGATGATAGTACTGTCGCAGAAATTCTTGGAGTTGTAGATCGATGAAAGACTGTCGCGCCATTCGTCTACAGGCGGCAGCCATCCTTTGATGTTGGAGACAGACTGTCCTGATGGGAGTCGGCAAGATCTTTTGTTGTGGGGAAAAGATTCTGCAGATTACAGGCCGGCAAGACTTTTTGAAGTACCGGAAACAATTCCTCAGATTAAAGCGGGACAGCTAGCCAGTTGTTTACATCGAGTCGGAAAAGGAGAGAAAAAATAGCTTCTCGACGCCTAGTGTCTAGGTCAGATTTGTGACGTCATTCAGACACAGTATTAAAACAGTCTGGATAAACAACTTTGGCGAGAGTCGACCAAATATTGTGAGGCAACAAGGACGTGTGTGATGTTCCTGGTTTGATTATGGAGATAGACTACAGTGTCTTATGTTGATTTACATCGGCGGACATTTATCCATTGTGTGATTTAGTAGTCTCGATTTAAAACAGGAATAAATATATGGTATGTACTTAAATAGACCCAAATTAGATGATTCTTATGAGTCTAGAGTAGTAATGTGCGTTGTGAGAACGTATTATTGGAGCGTCGGCAACAGTAGGCTATCGCGTTGCTTAAACTAGCTAGTGTGAGATATCAATTAACTCAGTGAGTTAAGAACAGTGTGGTGGGATGATATTTAGGGAGATTGAAAGTGGTTGGGGGGATAAAGGAAATGTCAAATGGTAGGTTCTTCCAGTAGGTTATCTACTGGGTTTCTGCACTTTTCCTTTAGTCTTTCCTTGTCTTACCATGATTCAGACCGATGTGATGAGCTTCTCTGACTTATGACAGAGTTTAGTTCTCTGTTATATATCTGAGTGCGGCCGTCGGCCTACACTCAAGTAATAAAGGTCGGAATCGGGTTGCTCTCACCAGGTGTGTTCTCTCTTCAACAGATTCCACTATGTTTTCCAAAAAGCTAGCAGAAAAGTCATAGAAGAAGATTATGGCTCGATCATTGAAGGCAGTTTTTACTCATCGGCTTTTGCACTGGGCTCATAACCCAGAGGGTCTGCAAGAACCTGGCCTCTGCTGAGCGGGAACCGATGATCATCTAAGATTGATTCCTCAGTGGTAGTTCTCATCATAGTAGAGTGAATATACCTACAATACCACCAGTAACAGGAACAATAGTAGTTATATAGAGAAATTGAAAATTAATATTGCGCTTTTCCAAATCGTGAATTCCTATGCGAAATTAACAATTAACATTTTTGTTTCAACGTGACAGTAAACATTTATTTTACTGTACAAGGGTTATCAGAGCACAGAACTTGTAGTGACATATTAGTTACACTGTGTGTCAGATTCAATGTCAGTATTGGACTATATCCACTATTGGTGACCAGGCATCCGGACTATACAAGAGCCACTGGAGGAAGTCGTCACCTGGCCGGAGAGACGCAGCATTTGGTGAGGTCCTTCTGTCCTTAATCTATGGTGCTGTTGTGTTGCCGGTACCGTGATGAAAGCAGACTTTGCTCCTGAGCTGTTCGGTCTGATTCTGCAGACACACTAGATTATACGACAGGCATTCTACACATACGCTTTGCACATACCTGACACTTTTCTTTATTAAATTAATTTGTCATTTTGTTAGTAGCTAGAGTTGTGTAGTATGTTTTGGAAAAGAATGAGAGGGGGCATGGTCCAGTGGTAAGAAGTAGGAGAGAAAGAGAGAGAGAGAGAGAGAGAGAGAGAGAGAGAGAGAGAGAGAGAGAGAGAGAGAGAGAGAGAGAGAGAGAGAGAGAGAGAGAGAGAGATCCAAGGACTGACGGGGTTTTGTGGACAGAGATCTAGGAAATCCTCAAGATAATGATATGGGGTTAAAAGAATGTGGGTGTTATCAGTTATCAGTTTTCAGTTATCAGTTGGGGTATCTTCATTGCACTCCGGACATGTCCATAGGTGTTGATTCCCCTCACCCCAGGGACGACACTTATTACGACAAGTATACCGCTATTATTTCCCCCGCACCATCCCTCACCTGTCAGTTCCAACCCCACCATACCATCACCACCACTCGGTAATGATGAAAATGACAGTATAACTTGTTAGAACCAACCGTTGAAGGCGGCAGCAGAATCAACAGCAGTATCAAAATGGTGGGAAAGGGGGATATGGCAGTATACTAGCTTACAATGCAGAAAAGATAGTGATTGCATATATAATGTTTGTGCTGATACATGCGTTCTGTGTGTTCAGTATCTGTGTACGTGTATTTACAGAGCGTTGCATGTGGGCGTGTAGGTGACATATGTGTAATACTTCAACAGTCTAGTCATTGACATATTTACATATGAGGAAAAAAAAGGGGAGGGGTACCCAAAGTTTTGTTTCCCTATGTTTGTTTCCCCTGTTACCATACTCACCAATTGGCTCCAAACCCGCCAGTACATCACCACCACTTTGGTAATGATGATAATGGCGGTAAAAATTGTTAGAACCAACCAGTGAGGGCTCGTAAATAATAAATCCTCCCCCATTTTTGGTTTAACCTACAGGGGGTAGGAATAAACAAAACTAACATCATCATCTTTAATAATAATGTATATTATTTTTTATTTCAGTTTAGTTACATCATTCATTAGATTTTATTTGCAGGGCACATGATTTATTGATTAATTGATAATTTTTGTGGCCCTTACAAGGGCCTTAAACACAAAATTAAATGAAATTTAAGTTTAATGGTTTTGATTACTGCGACTGTTCCGCCGTCTCCTGAGTCCGCCAGTTGATCTTTGCCTTGCTCCGGTTCATACATGCGGCATTTCGAATTCGTGTATAAACATCCGCATTACATAGATGACGCTCTAGTGTCCTGTAAATGACTGCACTAGCCACAAAGAACTCTCTGCCATACACCGCAAGGTACTATATTGGCAGTAAATGACAGTTATAGCAAATTACCTAATGTAACAAGTTTGGAGTTTTCAAGATTTGAATATTTATAAATATTAGAACTAAATTACAAGTTATTTTAGAAATAATATTCAAATTATTTATAACCATAAAGGCTACATAAAATACTTATTAAATAATGTTGTATATCTTTGTTGTTGTGAATGTATTAACGAATCAATATACAATACTATGTCTTTAATTTCATCAACAAGTTGGGACGCAGAGGTGTTTCCAAGGCACCAGGGGTGGGTTCTATACTGGCCAAGACCTATTGACGCGTCCTCGCCGAGCGTCCTGGGCAACTAGGTCCCTTCGGGGTCCTGGCTAAAGTCAGTAGGATCGTTGATTCATCCGAAGTCGGAGAGTGTCTGCCTGCACGGTGAGGAACCACCAGTCTGCACACCACTAAGCCAGACATGGGGCAACGGATACTCACGCAAACCTCAGGTCCTGTATGACATCACACTGATGTCAACAGGTTGTCTTCATCCGACATATAGGACTTCACACTGGAGTCCACAGCCAGCGAACACAAGCAAGCAAGCAAGCATCAACAAATTGTTTTCAGGGGCAATAACGTGTAAAATTTAATGGGAGGTAATTGATACAATACGTCACGAAGAAGAAGTAAAGTTTGTCCAGCTACACAGGGCGGTGCCGTGCTATGATACAGAGAGGCGGCCGCATCAGGCGGCACCGTAAAGAGGGAGGCATAGGCAGCGAAGGAGGGGCGGCATTTCGAAGACTTGCATAATACTGAGAAAATCTACCGCAAGGCGCTGCAGCTACAGATAATGCCACTGAGTTTGAAGCGATAGGCCTCCACTATAATCTCAGCCACGACATATCAGGTAATACTAATAAGACCAGTTCAAGTACTCATCGCATTTTTCTTCCCAGATGGTTGCTAGATACTTAAAAGACTGCCTTGCAATTATTTTTCTCTGGCTGTGTCGCCCCAGAGAAGTATAGGTTTTAAGATTCATCATCATCAAGTGCCGTGCCGGCTGGCGTAGGCGTTCATGGCTCTCCATAGATCTCGGTCTTTGGTGTTCTGGATCAACTCTGCTGATGATATTCCTCCATGCCACCGTTTCAATCCGTCCTGCATCATTTCTCTTGGTCTGCCTCTGCCTCTCTTCCCCTCGATCTTTTCAGTTGTCACGATGTTCTCCAATGCCTCTCTTCTCATCACATGACCAAAGAAAGCTGTTTGTCTCTTTTTTTTATTGTTGTACATAGTGTTCTAGTTTCATCAGCCTCTTTCAGGCAATCGTTGTTAGTTACTTTGGAAGTCCAAGGAATTCGCAACATTCGTCTTAAAATCTACATCTCTGTTGCTTCTAAGTTCTTCCTAATTTGTTCATTTACATTCCAAGATTCGCTGCCAAAAAGCAAAACTGGTTCTATATAGCACTTTAGCACTCTCTCTTTTTTTTTTAAAGATTATATGTGTTATATCGGGGACAAGGCCTTAGGTTCATATCGGAATACGACCATCGTTGCCAGTAGTGGGTTGTGCTAATCAATCTTTAAACCTCAAACCCCGAAACAACCAAATAAATCAAGTAAAGGTTTGAGAAAAAAAAATGCCCGCGCCTCTGTTGGGGATTGAAGCTGAGAACTGTCTTTCCACACAAGCACATTAACCGTGGTGCTAGCGTGAAACAAGTTGCAACGTCATGGGATAAGATCATGCAACTAACTTTTGTGTAACCATCGGTGTGGTCTGTGAGTGGAGACCAGGGCATTTATTTTTTGACGCTGTGTGGCGTCGGCGATCGTGTCTCTCCACACTCTCCAGTCTGGTGTACTGCCAGTCATTTCTCACACCGATGTTACTTCACGTCAGGAAGCCAACCTTCTTAGAATCTCCCCCATTGATCTCCATTTGCCTCTACTACCCTACAACTTTTCCGTTCTTATGAAATGCTCTAGTGTTCATTTTCTTTCGATGATCCCAAAAGAAAGCCGGCTGTTCTCGTCTGACGCGAATAACCAGTTTCGTTTGTGAGTTAACATGTATCAAGATATCTTTGTTGCGGCTACACGCTGCGGAATTTATTGAGGTGGAGATCTGAGAATGTATGGACTGAATGGTTTGATGTGCAATGAAGATAATATGTCGACTAACTAACTAACTAACTAACTAACTAACTAACTAACTAACTAACTAACTAACTAACTAACTAACTAACTAACTAACTAACTAACTAACTAATTAACTAACTATCTAACTAACCAACAAAATACCCATCCAACCAGCCAACCAGCCAGCCAACAAACCAACCAACCAACCAACCAACCAACCAATAAACTAACTAACTAACTAACTACCTACCTACCTACCTACCTAACTAACTAACTAACTAACTAACTACCTACCTACCTACCTACCTACCTACCTACCTACCTACCTAACTAACTAACTAACTAACTAACGGTGTAGGCTTTGTCTTGGGCGTGGAGCCACTCAGTGCAACCCTGAATAATGATGACGCTGATCTGATGTAAATCCTAGAACTTCTTGCTTAGGTGGAGCACAATGGGTAATTTCCCCAGCAAAAAAATTGGCGCAGATTTTGACCCAGCAGTTCAGTTCTGTTGCAGCCTCCGCTGTAGCCGGGCGCATCACCCATAAGTCAAGAGGAGGAATGGAACTGCACCCCCCCCCCCCCCCCCCCACAACACCTCCTTCTATAAACATATATAGGGGCGGCAAGTGTGACCAGGCCGTGTCACAGATATTGATTCAGGGGCATTAACCTGTAAAGAAGCGAAACAGAGTGAAGAGAATTCGCAGATTATGGCCTGCAGTGAGAAACATCCCCGTAAGACGCTGGAGGATGTGACTCCCCAATCATAGTTATGGGGAGAGAACATTCCTGGGTTATTCCATAACCCCCCCCCCCCCCCCCCCCCCCCCTCATTTTTTCTTTTCCCCCAATTGACCAAATAGTCAAGCTTTCCATACCTTAGTTTGTGACTGTATGGTCAACGTTACAGCTTCTAGTCTGACTTATTGTTTGAGCTTTTCACAATCATATTTAAACTTCTACTTTTGAAATTGTGGTCCTGTTATAGTATTGTGACGTTTGGGGACGTGACATTCTCTGGTGGCATTAGGTACAATATTGGATTTGGCTGAGGCACAGAGATTTAATCATATCTGGAGCTCAATCCACTGAATTCCCCTGTGAACTACAGGGGTCCATAGTGTTGTGTTGTTTGTCTCAGGATGTTGACCCCTATCTCCGCACTGTAAGGCTCATCTTCAGATTTAGAGTTGTGTTCTTTTTTATTTCAAAAATGATGGTCTCTCTGTTGTCCAGTCCTGGTCAGCCGGGTAAAAGGTATCGTAGCAGGATGGTAGGAGTACCCTATAGGATCGACCACAACGGGCAAAGGTCTGGCTGTATGCGGCAGACTGCCTATAAAATTGCATGTGATGTGGTGTGTTGATTGTCTTGCTCATAAGAAATTACACCTTTGCATCTGCACAGTTTAGAATATGTGCTACAAGATTGGACACAATAAAGATTCACGCATATTATTCTTATCTTGTTTATCTAGTCCTTGTTGTTTATTATGTAATATGTTTAGCCGTTGTCGTTCAAGTGATGTTAGTCATTGTTTGTTCCATTCATTAATGCTGATCCAGCACACATCAATGATTCGTTGTCTGGAATGTACATTAAATCATAGCTCCCCGCTAAAGTCCTGAATTTCTTCTGATGTTTTAAGCCTTTTCTTTGTTTGTTAACCGTGGGATGAGGTTCTCTTTGTCTTCTTTTTATTCTTCTCTTTTTCTATGGCTCGTGGGCAGTCAGTGTTGTGCTTTATCTATAATGTTATCTCTATGCGGTTACATTTCCTTTCCTTGTCCTTTGCTGCAGTAAAGGCAGCCCCTTGTTGTCAGAGACAGCGGCGGCTGGGGCAGCAGCAACTGCACCACCCGATGAGACCGATGCGAGGAACATAATTAATGAGTTCCCCCTTGAATTCACTTTGATTTGGCAGGATTCTGCTTCGATTCCCACTTTGATGAGAATCTTCCCCATATCAGCTGCAAATGGTGAAGATTTTTCATAAATGGAAGATAGAAGGTTGGTCGCATTTTGATATGATTTTAAGACCGATTGCTCACTTCGCTTCAGAGGTCACAGATTGTGAGAAGTGCATGGATTGTTTGCCCTGCCATGCGGGTGTGCGGGGAATGAACAGGATGAAATGATGGCAGGGAATGCATGTCTTGGTTGTATATTATTTATGGACAAATGGGAAGTGGTCGTGCGCCTGTTGAACCAGGTGGAGAAGGTAGGGGAACAGACTGAGAACCCGTATCTAAAAAGGATGAGATTACGGAGGATCGGCTGGGGTTCTGGAAGAATCTGAAAATTGAGTGGGAAGGCCAGGAGAACTTTCAATCAGATAGCGGTGGGTACGATTAGTAGTGTGACTCTTTTCTGGCTGTTGAACGAGAGGACGGAGATCATGTGGGATTGTCGTGAGTGCACTGATGTCAATTCTTAGCTCAACTTAACTCAAGACCGACTCAAGACCGATTGGAACAAATGCAAACCAAGTTGATTTATTTGTAGAATAGTTGGCATCGGATGGACGCCAGTCAAAAATGTACATAAGATATTCACAGATTAAATTATAAGTTAAGATGTTACAATTACATATATTCAATAGCATAAAGTAAAATATTTAAAGTTTATAATAATGAATATTTCCGAGTTTTATAAATATTATTTAATATATTTGATAGCTAATATGTCATTTATATATATCTAGATATAGGACATGTTATTTTAATTAAGATATTTGCATGTTTTTGGTTTTGTTGTTTTATTGACTAATTAATGTGCAATACGATTTCTTGTTTTTCCTTTTCTTTTTCGTTCGCTCGCCTTAGACTCAAGCGTAATCATTACACACTATTTATGGTGGGTAACGATTTCTTCAATGTTAGTTAACGATATCAGTAAGGAGCAATAAACAAGGATGAGTATGTCAGCATGTCTGAATGGATACGAAAGCATGCTCTTAAACACCCTGTGTGTTGATGCCGAGGTAAGGGGGGATCAACCCCTGCACCGGACAGGTATACTAAAATGTTTACCTCTCGTCCTTGACTTTGGGGCGTAAATTACAAGTACCTCTGAAGTCAGAGTGGGTTCGCCTGATGGTGAGAGACACTGTTATAGGGAAAGCTAATCCACAGGCAAATTTCAGTCCAGCCCTGCTAGAAGTAGTGTGAATGGACTCCGCTTGAGTTGAAAAAAAAGCGACCGAACGAACACGGGTAAGTAATGGGAGGTAATTGATAAAATATCTGGTAATGTTAAGGTAAAGATAACATAGCTCTCTCTTGCAGCCTATTTGTTTACAGTAGTAGACAGGCTTCAGTGTTCTAACAAACCTCTAGAGATATACCGACGGTAGCGCAGCTCCAGGTAGGGTCTCCCGTGTCGGAGAGGTCATGGGGTAGGACCAGACGAAGAGACATGAAGAGATACACAAATCGGAATCCTTGTGGGCGCTTGTAAGTACTTAGGTATTTCTTACACACGCACGCACACACACGCACACACAACGACACACACACCCACGCACGCACACACACAAATATATGTGTCACACGCCAGTGATCAGGGTTTCATCCCGGGTCAAGTCAAGGATACGCACTACTGATGAGTAGTGCAAACGAGTAGCTCTCAAACGAGGGCGAAACTCGAAGCTAGTGCTTCTAATTGACGTGGACAAGGCCTTAAGTTCGTACCGGAATACGATGGCGTTGCCAGTAGTGGGTTGTGCTCAATATTTAAATATGTGAAGGAGTTGATTCGCCTCCCCCCCCCCCTTTACCTCAGCATCAGCACACCGGGTGTTTAACAGCATGCGTTCTTATCCATTCCGCCAAGCAGACACACTCGTCCTTGTTTATTGCCCCTTACTGAAATCGTTGACTGACATTGAAGAAATCGTATTACACATTAATTAGTCAATAAAACAACAAAACCAAAAACATGCAAATATCTTAATTAAAATAGCATATCCTATACCTAGATATATATAAATGACATATTAGCTACCAAATATGTTAAATAATGTTTATAAAACTCGGAAATAATTATTTTTATAGACTTTTAATATTTTACGTTACGCTATTGAATATAAATAATTTTAACCTTCCTATCTTTAGGCTTTAGCGCCGGTGTAATTCTATTATCCATACATTTTTTACTGGCGTCCATCCGATGCCAACTATTCAAGCTTGGTTTGCATTTCTTCCGATCGGTCTTGAGTTGAGATAAGCTAAGAACTGACATCACTGCCCTCAGGACATTCCCATATGAGCTCCGACCTCTCGTTCAACAGCCAGCCAAGATCACTGTGTATATATATATATATATATATATATATATATATATATATATATATATATATATATACACTAGCTGACCCGGCCCGGCTTCGCCCAGGCCCTGGAGGGGATCTATCTATCAGTCTGTCTGCTTGTCTGTCTGTCTGTCTGTCTGGCTGACCAGGCCCGGCTTCACCCAGTCCCTGATGGGGAGCATCTCATTTAATTCATATAAGTAGTCATATAAGCTCTCCCGTTCCCGACTATCTGTCTGTCTGTCTATCTGTCTGTCTGTCTGTCTGACCCGGCCGGGCTTCACCCAGTCCCTGGTGGGGAGCATCTCATTTAATTCATATACGTAGTCATATAAGCTCTCCCGTTCCCGACTGTCTGTCTGTCTATCTGTCTGTCTGTCTGACCCGGCCCGGCTTCACCCAGTCCCTGGTGGGGAGCATCTCATTTAATTCATATACGTAGTCATATAAGCTCTCCCGTTCCCGACTGATCTGTCTGTCTATCTGTCTGTCTGTCTGACCCGGCCCGGCTTCACCCAGTCCCTTGTGGGGAGCATCTCATTTAATTCATATACGTAGTCATATAAGCTCTCCGTTCCCGACTATCTGTCTGTCTATCTGTCTGTTGTCTGTCTGAGCCGGCCCGGCTTCACCCAGTCCCTGGTGGGGAGCATCTCATTTAATTCATATAAGTAGTCATAATAAGCTCCCGTTCCCGACTATCTGTCTGTCTGTCTATCTATCTGACCCGGCGTGGTTTCGCCCAGCTCCTGGCGCACAGTAACTTAAAAGAATGTCCTTCCACACACCATCCATTATTTTTAATGAAAACTGTTTTTAATCACCGACATGACAGTTGATAACTTCTTTAAGCAGAAAAAGATGGGTTACAATGTTATGCATTATGCATTATTTTTATGAAAACTTTGAAAATGCCTTAAAGATTATATCATTATTTATTATAACTCATATGCCTGAAAATAACTATAGACAAAGAGTTTAACAATAGTGCAAGTAAGTCCAACAATATGACTATAAAGTATATAGAAATGTTATTAAAAGTTATGCCCCTTGAAATAACTTTTCTAGAGTGAAGTCCCCCTGCTATATAGAAATTATATAATGAAAAATGAAACATTAAATGTTATTAAGTAAGTAGCCGATTTTACACTAAGAAACTATTACTAGTCGGTTGCACAGGAATGAAAGGAAGACGTGTAGAAAATTTCATCTCAATCGGATGTACCGTTATCGAACGCATCCAATACATAGCCAACTACAAACACACCCACATACACTCTGTATTATATATATATATATATATATATATATATATATATATATATATATATATATATATATATATATATATATATATATATATATATATATATATATATACTAGCTGACCCGGCCCGGCTTCGCCCAGTTCCTGGCGGGGATCGTTCTGTCTGTCTGTCTGTCTGCT
>JACEFZ010025978.1:10000-57500 GCA_014155875.1 Cepaea nemoralis | reverse complement strand
AATTTACGTACACAGGGAGTGGTGGTGTACTTAGGGAAAGTACACAAAGACTAGCAACAGAGTCTTTACATTTATAGTTGGCTGACAGACAGCAACGTATCCACAAGTACAAGATGCCTACTTTAATGGAATATATTGAAGCAGGTGAACGGTTAGACCTGAAGGGAAAAGAGTTACAGGAGTATGCAGAAGCAAAAGAACAAAAACAAGCTGAAAGAGAGGAAAGGCATAATGAACGCGAGGCAAAACACCTACAGGAAGAAAAGGTAGCTGAAGCCATGCGTCTACAGGACGAGAGAGAGACACAAGTAAAGTTAGCTGAAATAGAAGCCAAGCGTCTACAGGAAGAGAGAGAGAGAGAGAGAGAGAGAGAGAGAGAGAGAGAGAGAGAGAGAGAGAGAGAGAGAGAGAGAGAGAGAGAGAGAGAGAGAGAGACAAATGAAAATAGAAATTGAGAAAGAAAAGCTCAAAAGGGAAACTGAAATTGAGTTAAGAAAATTAGAACTGTCTTCTAAGAGGCAAAGTGAGGAAAGCAGAAGACCTTCGCAGTCGTCACAACGATTGAAATTGCCATACTTTACGGACCGAGACAACTTGGAATCTTATCTGTCGAGATTCGAAGCATTAGTTAAAGTGTTAGGCATCCCAGAAAGCGAGTATGCGATTAGACTGGGCGAGTATTTAACGGGTAAGGCCCTAGATACAATGTTTAATTTACCTGTGGAAGAAAGAAACAACTACACTATCTTACGTCAACGTTTGCTAACAAAGTTCCAACTAACTGAGCATGGATATAGAACAAAGTTTAGACAGTTAGGGCCAGAGACAAATCAAGATTTCACAGATTTTGTTAACACAGTAAAGAATACATTTAATAAGTAGATGGAGCTGGCAGAGGTAGGAAAAGATTTTAATAAATTAGTGGATTTAATGCTGAGAGACAAGGTGTTATCATCGTGCAATACTAATTTAGTGGCTTTCTTCGAAGAACGTAAGCCAAAGGACATAGACACAATGTCTCAGTTAGGGAAAAACTATATGACTGCACATCCAAACAGTTCTATTGGTAGACTAATGAGTGAGGAAATAGTCTGTGCAGCGTACACTAAACAGGACCAGAATCCAGTTATTAGACCAAGATCGAAAAGTGTGGATTCAGCACAGAAAGGTGAGCAGCAAGAACCTCAAGATAATGGTTTCAGTGGCAACCATGTTGGTAGAGTAGGACGGTACCCATACAAAAGGGGGAATTTCCAGAGACGTCCAAATAGTTATGCCGGATGTTGGAATTGTGGGAGCTGGAGACACAAAATGGCAGATTGTGATGCACAACCATCAGATGGACCAACGAACAACAGTAAAAGGGAGATCACTTGTATCAAATGTGGAAGGAAGGGGCATGTCAGTCATCAATGTAGGATGAGAGAAACAGAGCACTCAAATGCAGCGCAAGTAATTGAGACGCTGAACAATGAAGATTGTAGTGGGTACAAACCTCTTTTTGAAAAAGACGGTCAGCCAGTCTTAATATGTGGTCATACAGTGAAAACAGGATCAGCAGTGTATGAAGGAGGAAGTCTGAAGATGCACCATGGATTTGTTAATGATAGGCCAGCGTTAACAATTAGGGATTCCGGATGTACGTCCATCGTAGTTAGAAAGAGTTTAGTGCATCCCTCGGATTATACGGGGAAAAAGATTAGATCCATAACATTTAATGGGACTGTAGAATTCTACCCATTAGCCGTAATAACAGTAAAAACACCATATATCACTGGAAGAGTGACAGCGTGTGTTCTGGACTCACCAGTGGCAGATCTCATCATAGGAAATGTTATAGGAGTTAAAGAGTGTACATAAGAGGAAGTAGTTTATTGGGAACAAAAGCATAGTGTAAACCAGTGTTTCCCAACCTTTTTTGTACCATGCCCCACTTAAGCCTTTCTAAAATTCATATTGCCCCCCTCCCCCGCCCCACGCCCCCCCCCCCCCCCCCCTCAACATATACATTATTTTTAATATTCAAAAATTGAAATGTTCACTAAAGAAACTTGAATGATAGGTTTTAGGAAGAAATCACTAGGTAATTATTGAGCAAACACAGTAAGTAAATTTTCAAAACATATAATGGAGAACTGAAATTCAAGTACAAAATAATTTTAATGAAAGATTTTTCTATATTATTTTAATTATTAGTAATTATTTATTATTTAAATTTAGTGAGATCCTTGCGCTTGATGCTTGCTGCAAAGAGATCTTATGTCAGGTTCCAATTTAGTTAACTTCAGTCTCAAGTCTCCCCGTTTTGTTATATTCAGCCGATTTCTTCCATTTTCGAATTGCCCCCCTTAACAGTCAAATTGCCCCCCATGTGGGGCGTGGGCCCCACGTTGGGAAACACTGGTGTAAACAGTAACGAGGCTATTACCACAAGAAAACCTAAATTAGAGAGTATAGTTGAAGTAGAAGAGGCACTTGAAGTAGACATAGGGACTGAGAGAAAGGGGAGTACAGTTGAGCAGGTGAGAATGGATCTCAAATATAATGATAGTGACTCTCAGGGACAACATACTACTCGGAACAAATGCTTCGAAGGGTGTAGTAGAGTAGAAAATAGACAGTCAAAGAAGGGTAGATGGTGCTTCGAGAGGAAGAGCAATGTTCTCACTCGCCGGTTTTCAGATAGCGGATCTGCACGAGGGCAATTAGTAGTACCTTTAGCACAGAGAGACCAGTATACAAGAACAGCTCAGGATAGGGCATGTGCAGGGCACATAGGCATAAGGTGTAGGCAGCAGAAGGCAAGGTGCCAGATATATGGACCAAGATTGAAGAAAGAGTTCAGACTAAACAGAGACTCAAGTGTAACGGTGCAATATGCAGATAGGAAAGTTGAGTCCGGCCAAAAGAGTGTTCGCGACATCACTGACCCAGAGCTAGGGATGGCAAACAGATGTTGTAATTGTATAAGTACCATGAGTCATGGGTACATGAAAGGTAGACACAGCATCGACAGGAATCAGAGGAGGGTTATTGCAAGAACAGAACCACCTGATATAGGGTCGGTACACAAATAGTGTTGTGTGGTCGTGAAGTAGGAAGAGACCTGCGGGTACACAAACATTATGTTTTAGATGAGTTGTTTATTATTATGTGATGTATTAGTTTATGCATTGGTACACAAGATGTAAAGTTGGTTGTATTGATGTGTGGGGAATATGGGAGTGTACTATGAGCATTTGATGTATTATTTAGGGTGGTAGCTAGAGTAAGTTGGATTTATACTTACGACTACCCAGGCAATGTGTCTGGGTCACATATTTGATAAGTATTAGACTCCCAACATTTGAAAACGATGTTTTCTTTTGAGGGTGGGGTAGTGACACATGCCTGGGGTCATTGGCATTAAGGTGAGTGGCCGTACAATATAAACAGTTCACGAGGTGAAAGGGCATTCACCGGAAAGAAAATATAAGGAGATAAACGGGGAAGGGTGTAAGGCAGAGGGGCTGCAAGAAGGGGCAGACAGGGAGCGATGAGATAGTGTTTGTATGTTGTGTGGGGAGCATTGTGAGGGATAGAATGGTTTAAAAGACAGGGACAAACAGTGACGAGGGGAGTTGAAGTTGGGAACCGACAGGAGAGGTCGGGAGTCCGAGTTGTGATTAGTTTGGACAGTGGAGGTAGAGACCGACTGAGGTTCGGGGGTTCGAGGAGTCGAGTGTGGAGACTCGACCAGTGTGGATCAGCTGTCGTAGTATTCGAATAGTGAGGGAGTTAAGTAGACTCCGTGCCGTGTGTTTCAGTGGGAGTAATTCGAATAGTGAGGGAGTTAAGTGGACTCCGTAATGTGTGTTCAGTGGAAGTAATGCGGAGGCGAAGGATTCAAGACTGAGCCTAATTGGCAGCAGCGTGAGTGTTTGGGATTACGTGTACTGTACCTGTGACTATGCAATATATATATATATTTATATATAATGAACGTTCCTGAGGAATAATGTTGTATCCAGATGTTCAAATTAAAGTATTGTGTGCGCAGTCTGGTGTTTGATTTTGATGCATCGTGGTTAACCAGTTGTTCACCATCACATTTACAAGAACATATCCTAGACACAACCATAACCACTCCATCTGTCACTCTGTCATCATTTACTTTGTGACAGTATGCATGTATGTATGTATGTATGTATGTATGTATGTATGTATGTATGTATGTATGTATGCATGCATGCATGCATGTATGTATGTATGTATGTATGTATGTATGTATGTATGTATGTATGTATGTATGTATGGATGGATGGATGGATGTATGGATGGATGTATGGATGGATGTATGGATGTATGGATGTATGGATGTATGTGGGTCCGTTCTTTATGCGTTCGCGAACGGTCCATCCGATTGAGATGAAATTCTCTACACATCTTCTTCTCATTCCAGTGCAACCAACTGTCATAGTTCTTTTTAGTGTACTATCAGCTATGACCTTACTAAAATTTAATTTTGTAATGACATGACTGAACATAAGAAAATATAAAACAAGGGACATAAGTTTTAGTAGCATTGTTATATCTTAAGTTAAGTCCCCTGGCTATAGATAGATAGACAGACAGACAGACAGACAGATACCCGCCAGGGCCTGGGCGAAGTCGGGCTGGGTCAGACAGACAGACGGACAGACCGACCGACAGACAGACAGACAGACAGACAGACAAAAAGACAGACAGACAGACAGACAGACAGACAGTCGGGAACGGGAACTTATATGACTACTTATATGAATTTAATGAGATGCTCCCCACCAGGGACTGGGTGAAGCCGGGCCGGGTCAGACAGACAGATAGACAGACAGACAGATTCCCGCCAGGGACTCGGCGAAGCCCGGCCGGGCCAGACAGACAGACAGTCGGGAACCGGAACTTATATGAATTAAATTACTTATATGAATTAAATTAGATGCTCCCTATAAGGGTCTGGGCGGAGCCGGGCCGGGTCAGACAGACAGACATACAGACAGACAGATAGATAGACAGACAGATAGATAGTCGGGAACGAGAGCTTATATGACTACTTATATGAATTAAATGAGATGCTCCCCACCAGGAGCTGGGCGAAGCCGGGCCGGGTCAGACAGACAGACAGACAAGCAGACAGACAGACAGACAGACAGACAGACAGACAGATAGATAGATAGATAGATAGATCCCCGCCAGGGCCTGGGCGAAGCCGGGTCGGGTCAGCTAGTGTGTATATATATATATATATATATATATATATATATATATATATATATATATATATATATATATATATATATATATATATATATATATATTGCTTGATTTTCGCTATTGCTGCTGGACACGTGACATGCATGGCGTCATCGGGACATGTGTTTCAGTTGATATTCAGCTGATATCGTGGTCTCAGTAGCATAGTAGTCCGTACGGAGACCGGCAGTTAGAGCGTTACTATGCTGAAATGGCAGCTTCTGCAGCTTGCCATGAGACGGATACACAGCAAGTGTGTCAATCGTAGAAACTAGAGAGATGTCATTGACACACAGTGCAAAAATGCAAGCGAACATTGGTAGGCGGAGCTAATGGGTCACGTAACTGCGCCCAGGCGAAGACCGGAAAAAGAAGGATCAGTTAGAAGGCGCTGGGACCTGAACAAGAGAAGTCGATTGAAGAGTTGTGAAAGTGTTTCAGTGTTTGAAGGGATTCAAAGGAATGGGAAACATCTGAGATGCAGTTGATTGCAGCTTGTTTCTATTGTGCACGACGACAATGAGGGAGCAACACACCGAGGCTGTCGCTTGATGAACGCAAACGGCGGCCAGTGATGGCGAGGCAGTGATGGCCCGGTTGTGAGGAGATGTCAACGAGAATGGCGGGCAGAGGCACTGCCGTGACCAGAGCTTGTGGGTACCAATTATGTGTGAGTAGTGCTTGAACTATTAGCCCATTTAATAGATAGACTATATTATCGTCAGACAGATCAGATGTAGCAACAATAATTGTCTTACGATTAGATGAGCAAGACATTGTATACTTGTGGCAGACGGTGTGCTGGTCATAGGCAGAACGCGAAACGGTAGGAGCCGGCGGTCTATGACAGCCCCGTGTAGTACTGTTTAGCAATAAAGGTGCTTGTATCGTTTAAGGACGCGACTGACTTTTCTGTTGTGTGCATCCTAGATCTGAGAGTAATAAAGTGTTTTGTACGAGCCCATTATAAACATTAAACCTAGACAAATACCAAGATGTCGGACATTGGGCATTGCTGTAGACACGTGGCCCAATTGTGTCTGAAGTAGTCATCCATCATACAGACACGAAGTTCGGCACTTAACATATGGGTGGCTACGTCCGTTTGATATTGAACCCAAAGTTAACAAAGAATGATACTTCAACATCAAAGTTTGTGAGTTAGTAAGTAAACAGTGCCATCAGAACATAGAATTAACAGTGAAAAGTTGTGTTTCATGAAGTCAAAGAGAGTGACATTGACCAAGGTCAACAGATAAATATGGCTACCAACTAGAGCAGATCGTCTCACGTCTCAGCCCAACATCACACTACGTGATTGTCTAACATAATAAATCAGTGTGCAGTTGCAAGAATTTATCAAAATTCCAAAATTGATTTCAAGGAGAATTATGGCACTCAGCCACACCAAGCAACACTACAGAGCCATCCTCGTGTGCTTCACGCACTACAGTGCACTAATAAACTAATGACAATGTCAGATTCAAGAATATTTTTCAGATTCACTTGTCAACATACATCAGTAGTAGGGCAAGAACTTTTCACATCACTTTTCTGGAGCAGCACCTTTGTGGATCCAACTTGGACTGATTCCTAATCAACCCAGATTGCAGCTAAGCGATTCCCTATCAAGTTCTGGACAATTCCGGAGTGGAGACGAGCATCTGGACCAAGCCACCAAGGACACCGGAGCTGAATATACACAGGTTGAGTTGCTTCCATTTGATTTGTGTATGTGTCTTGCTTGGTAGTTCAGAGTCAACAGGCACCCTTTCATTACTATGTTTACTCACCCTCATCATTAGTGGGAGGTTGGAGGGCTACTTTTGTGGTTATTTCATCATCACCCAAAATTATGTTCCTCTCGGTTAGCATTCGAAATTGACTTAGAATTCAAGTAAATTGTCGACTGCTAGCGAGAACTTTGTCTTGTTTTGTAACCTAGTCCATTATTTGTTGTTCTTTAACGTCATTAATGTATCAATTATTTGTGATTATTCTGTCCACAGGTGTTATGTCATTTAGCTAAAATTTCTGATAGGTGTTATTGTTGTCCAGTATTGTTATCATTCTTGTTGAACAGCATTACAGCAAGAGCATCACAGTCTGCTTCGCCAGAGCAAGATCAGCAGCGACACCGACGCAGATATATTCTTGCTATTGAGACTCTTCACCATTGTCATCACAGATACTATTACCTGAAGACACTGATACTGATAGTGTCTGCAATGATTGTGCATACTTACCAGCTACAGGTTATTGACACATATATAGTAGACAGGTACTCAACCACAACATGTCTACATTAGCAGATTTCGTAGTACTTGGTGAGAAATTCTGTTTCACAGGCCTAGAACTGTTAACATGGGCAGAAAAGAAACTTTTAGAATTTCGAAGACAGATAAGAGAGGATAGAGGAGCAGCTAAAGAACTTAGAGAAGCACAAGATAAAGCAGCTAGAGAGCTTAGACAAGCACAAGAAAAACAAAGAGATAAAGAAATAGCTTTAGAAAGACAAAATTTATATCTTGAAGCAAAAAGACTACAGTTTGAAATAGACAAGTGGAATTTCGAGAAAGAGAAAGTAACATTACCAGTAGCATCAAACAAACAACAAAAAACCGATAAAATGTTATCTTTGTCATAGTTTTGGACATGAAGTCAAGAATTGTAGACTGAAACAAATGATGAAAGAAGCTAAAAGAACATGTGTCAAACCTAGTAGAAATGAAGAACATGACCAAACCACAAGTAAATTGTCTATAGCTACAAACAAAATAATAGACAACAGATTGATAAACCTGTAAATAGTCATAGAGTACCTACACAACAGACAAATACGAACAACATGTGCGGTGCAACTCTGAAAGTCTAAAAAGCATTTGTCAACGGCATACCAACCACACGCATAAGAAACGCTGGAACATCGATAGTGGGAGTAAACGAAAGGTTTGTTAGAAGAAAAGACTACACGGGTAATATAGTAACTTGTCGAACATTCGGTGGAACACTCGAAAAGTATGACACAGCATGGATCGAAATCGACAGCCCGTACTATACTGGCAGAGTACAAGCAGCAATGCTACCAAACCCGCACGCTGGACTAATGCTATGGATTATACCTGGAATAAAAGAGTGTACAGAAATTGAAAACCAATCATGGCAAATGAAAAACACTGTAACAAATGCCACAACAATAGTTCAGCAAGAAAAAGATAAAGAAGAAGATAAAGTAGTTATAGTGCACAATAACCAGATAGACACTATCCCAGATATACAGACAGAAACATGAAACAATCAGCTGGGAGAAAAGACACTTGATAATCACTGTCAACAAGGGGGCAAGAAATCAGAAACTCACCTCATAGAACAGGTTACTGATAAAGAGATAGATAAACCACTGACACATGAACAGCCAACAATCACACCAACACCATCCACTCAAGAAATTATTACATGGAAAGCATTATCATTCAGACCAAATTTAACTGAGAGAGAGAAAACCAAGCTAATCCTGTCTCATTAAACATTACAAATCAATAATTCCATCTGAAAGTACATCAAGAATTAAACAATTGTTGATACCATATTTGGATGATCAAACCAAAATTAAGATTTCTAGATGTGCAGACTATAGTCTCAGTAAAACCACATGTGATGCTGAAAATCAATGGGAAAGATTGGTTGACACATCTGCGGATGAGAAGTACTATCATAAAAAGTATAGATAACATATCATATATTTCACAATGAAACTCTAATCTTGTGATATGTATATATAAGATATAGATATTTTAGAGTAGAAATAAGTTTAGTATAGATATAATTTTTTAACAGAATGAATGCTTAGTTTATGATAGTATTGGTTGAATGAACATACTGTGATAAGAAACATCAAATTAAAGAATAATAAAATTAACTACAGCTCTCATATAGAGGAGCTAAAGTGATATGACATACTGTCCAACTGATGTCATCATGATAGTATATTATGATCAGATGTCAAAGGGAGTTAAAGTGATACTTCTACTTCATTCTGATGTTGATATCTATGAAATGTCATGCAAATATATAAACCATTGAGGTAAATACCAAAGGAAAACATTGCAAATGTACATCACATAACTGGTAAATCACCTCAAAGCCAGGGTGCTTGCTGAATCAACTAAATTGCACTCTGAATTGCTAATCAGGACATGTGTATGTCAATGGAAACAGCTTAAAATTAGTTACTACTATCTCTTGTATTAATACTTGTTGTATATACATATGTACATAGATACGTACATCCCATTGTGTTATTATTCTCAGACAGTATTAGAGTATCTGAAGCTGAATGGAGAGTAAGAAGGCAGCTGCAGATAGAAGTCCTACGCCACTTGAGCATAAGATGAGCACCATACAAGTCCATAGACCACCAGACTAAGTACAAGCCACTGTTGAATGAATACAAGGTTGATCTACATCTCACAAGTATTCACCAAAGATTCTAGGTTCAACAAAGGAATTTAGAACTATAACTTGTATCATCTTCATCATCATCAAAATTTTTGGGAAACTATTATTTCCTTTGATGGTGTTATTATTATTTTATCATTCCAGTCATCATCATTATGACAAGTGATGGATACTTATATAGACTATTATAGATTTTGAAACTGAATAGTCCCAGTACAACCTAGCATTTTATGATAAGATCCACTAACATATAGTATAAGAGACACATGAATGATGTTACTACTTGAGGTCTCTACAGCACAATGACTATATGTTGCAAACAGAAAAACTACAAGTCCAACAGTATTACACATGTGGTTACAGTTATAACAAAAGGTGCAAATTGAGGCAAATGGTAAAGCAAAGAATGGTCATAAGTCCACAGAACTTATGAAACAACAACAAGTAAAAATGTTAATTTGAGAGAAACCAAACAAATACAAATCTGCAGAAATGTTCTAAACCAGAATATTTCAAATAAGAACAAACACGTTGTATATATTGGTTATATTACGGTATTGCGGCAATGTACAGTGATGATAAATTGTAAAACATGTATACATGGGATGAAGATATCTTCATTCATTATGATAGAATATGTATACATGACATGGGTATATTATTAGTATGTATAGGTGTTATAGAACACTTATGCATGGTATGGATATGATGATACAGTGAGGTAAATGAGTCTCATTGGTAAATGCATAATTGAAAATAAGAAGGGTATAAGTTGCATAGAGAATTGGTATAGAACAAACAGAAAACCAGCAGCGCCATAACATCCATGGGCAATGATAGCTGCCAGACAAATAAAGATCAGCTAAATATACCCCAAAATAGAAATACCTATGTAAAGTACAGAAGAGATAAATACACTACAAGCATCAAAGCAGCACCAAGGTCAAATATAACTCATTAACGTCAAAGTCAAAGCAAGAGCAATCCATTGATACAAAAAGGGACAGTGAAAGCCATAGTCCATAATCACACACATATACCTTACTCAGAGCCTGGGGCTTGGATTGAGTAGGAAGCTCATGTATAGTACATGATTGAGGATCTGATAGGGATGTTTGATGAAACATTGGATCCTATGTCAGACTAGATCACATACCTCTGAACTTGAAAAGGAGGCTGTGAATACACTGAAGTCTAGGTGTAGACGGGTTACCGTGTCCGCATAATATATTATATTTTGTTTTGTTTTGTTGTGATGTTGTTTATTGACGAAAACCTGTCACGAGTCTAAATGAATCATGGAAGAGATAAGCTCATAAGTAATGACAACAGACGTACATATATGTGCAAATATTGAGAGATACCAAAGCATGCGATCATAGAGTCCACCAAGCAAACGATAGTTTGTATTTATCCAACTCATGTCATGAAGAATAAGACGTAGTAAAGGTAGTAAAAATGTTTGCAACATTTTAAACAAATGGGGGGGGGGGATATTGCCATGAGATAGATACACAGCAAGTGTATCAATCGTAGAAACTAGAGAGATGTCATTGACACACTGTGCAAAAATGCAAGCGAACACCGGTAACATTGGTAGGCGGAGCTAATGGGTCACGTAACTGCGCCCAGGCGAAGATCGGAAAAAGAAGGGTCAGTTAGAAGGCGCTGGGACGTGAACAAGAGAATGTCGATTGAAGAGTTGTGAAAGTGTTTTAGTGTTTGAAAGGATTCAAAGAAATGGGAAACATCTGAGATGCAGTTGAGTGCAGCTTGTTTCTATTGTGTACGACGACAATGAGGGAGCAACACACCGAAGCTGTCGCTTGATGAACGCAAACGGCGGCCAGTGATGGCGAGGCAGTTGGCCCGGTTGTGAGGAGATGTCAACGACAATGGCGGGCAGAGGCATGCCGTGACCAGAGCTTGTGGGTACCAATGATGTGTGAGTTGTGCTTGAACTATTAGCCCATTTAATTGATAGACTATATTATCGTCAGACAGATCAGATGTAGCAACAATAATTGTCTTACGATTAGATGAGCAAGACATTGTATACTTGTGGCAGACGGTGTGCTGGTCATAGGCAGAACGCGAAACGGTAGGAGCCGGCGGTCTATGATCAGCCCCGTGTAGTACTGTTTAACAATAAAGGTGCTTGTATCGTTTAAGGAAGCGACTGACCTTTCTGTTGTGTGCAATCCTAGATCTGAGAGTGATAACGTGTTTTGTACGAGCCAATTATAAACATTAAACCTAGACAAATACCAAGATGTCGGACATTGGGCATTTCAGTAGACACGTGGCCCAATTGTGTCTGAAGTAGCATCCATTAGACAGACACGAAATCCGGCACTTGGCACAGATGTATCGGTGTTATCTTTACTTTGGAGTAAACTAGGGAGGCTGAGAGAGGGATCAGGCTGTATGGGCAACATAACAAGTTTTGCATATCCTTTTACAGGACATCGCTGTCAACATCAGCATCTTTCAGCTGATTGTTGATTTCTTGACAAGATTACGCTCAGTAGTTTGCCATTGCTTTCTGAGCGGCCGGCTCACATACCCCGTAAGTTACCGACGCGATTCGAACCACTGCTGATTCTCACCGTCGTCACGTTACTTACGAGAGTATACGAGATTACGGAGAAAAGTCGCTAACCTCTAGGCCAGGAAGCCGGCATGGGCAACATAGGGTCTCTAAATTCAGCCCAAGTTTGTGCTATAACTCCATTTTACAAACCATCGTTTGTTAAGACGGCAAGGTGCCATTCAAAACTTAAACAGCTGTATCCTAGTTGTGACCCCCGTGTCACGGAATACGAGTGTAAAGGCATTTAGAAGCTCTTTTACTTGATTTTACTGTTTTAGTATAGTATTTAACTGATTCAGTGCGATAAATAAAATTAGGTTTGGACCAAAAATGATCTTAGTCAAAAGGCCGAGGCACATTGCCTGATTTCCTTGCTGAATATATATTTATATTCACACACACCTGGGTGACATATTTATTGATAAAAATGTAGTTACTTAGTTAGTTAGTTAGTTAGTTAGCTAGTTAGTTTAGTTAGTTAGTTAGTTAGTTAGCTAGTTAGTTAGTTAGTTAGTTAGTTAGTTAGTCGCGGTCCCAACTTCACGGCAATGGGTCGTCCCCATTATGCTCCGTTTCTGTGCCAATGAATATCACACTAAATGCTCCTCACTGCCCTATATGAAAAGTGAAATAGACATGAGTCTCGACAAGCCAACATCCCACACAGGTACAATGTGCATAATGCAGCCGTCAGAATGCCAACACAAATGTCCTCCATTGAAAATACTGTTCATTGTCGACGGAAGCGGCATTCACTAGAAAAGAAGCAGTCATAAATTACTGCATTAGAAGTCGAGAGGATCGACTTCATCGACCCGGGACTTATCCCACATGACTCGGTTCTTTTCGGCAGGGTGGCCCGCTGAAAGCATCGCACAAAGCACGAACACCGAAGATCCAGCGACGACCCCCATGAGTCTCCGAGAAAAAATGTACACTTGAACCGTCAATTCCAAGCGACAGGCCGACTGCCACCGTTCCGAACATACAGTGCACGCTACAACAACCGCGAACAGATGTAAAAACTTCCAAACGAATTTCACAGCTCACAGTGTTTCGCCACGCACTCACCTCAGTAACAGGGCGGCGGAACAATGCACTACCAGTCCAACGTGAAGAAAATGAGACTGCAAACCGTAGCCAGAAGCATAAACACTCCAGAGGCTTAACGGTTCAAATGCCTACCCGCCATTTTGGGGACCGGAATGATGTACTTCAAAAGTTCAATAAAACAACAATAGATGGAAAGGTTGTGAAGTGCAGAACTGCTTGAGTCTAATTTCAAATTAAGTAGATGACCTCATAGGTGGTGTTACGAAAATCACACAATCACCTCTCGTAAACAACATTGATATTGTCCGTTTTGTTGTCTTAGAAATATCTTTATAGGTTTCCTCATCAATTTCTGGTATTGTCACTTCTCCTCCACATCACCAAGTATCATGTTCAAATGGTGATCGTAAGCATGCAGTCGACCACGCAAATCTCGATGTGCCCTCATCTTGACACACATTCGCTCGTCTAAACTTAAATGAACAAGATCCAAAGGCTCCTAAACTATTTGTTGTTGTTGTTGAAAGTTCAAAGCTTTTATTCAGAACATCTAATCCTGCTGCAGTTATTGATGTGTGGTCTTCTGTGCTGTCTCTGAAGTCAGCGTCATATTTTTTAAAACATTTAGCAAGTGAGGTGATATTAATTATATCTGTTCGACGAATACTTGCTAGAGACTTGAACATATATCTCTTTATCACCATTTACTAACCTTTTATGACATTTATCTTTTTTGTAGAATTTTTTTTTTTTTTTAACGGTCATTGACATACACTTTAATCAATAAAAATGTGTCTAATCAAACAATTCAAAGCCTATTTCATCGTCAGATTCTTTTTTTTCTGAAGCCAGTGCGGCCCTGAATAATGATGACGCTGATCTGATTTAACTCCCAGAACTTGTTGCTTAGCTGAAGCAGTATAGGTAATTTACCCGGCCAACATTGGCGCAGATTTTGACCCAGCAGTTCAGTTCTATTGCAGCCTCCGCTGTCGACGGGCGCATTAGCCCCAAGTCAAGAGGGGGAATGGAACTGCCCCCATCACAAAACCCCCTTCTGTAAACATGTATAGGGGAGGAAAGTGTTACCAGGTCGTGTCACAGATATTGATTTAGATGCATAAACCTATGAAGAAGTGAAACATAGTGAAGAGAATTCGCAGATTATGGCCTGCGGTGAGAAACATCCCCGTAAGACGCTGGAGGATGTGACTCCCCAATCATAGTTATGGGGAGGGAACATTCCTGGGTTTTTCCTCCCCCCGCCCCATTCTCCCCCCCCCCCCCCCCCATTTTTCCTTTTCCCCAAATTGACCCAATAGTTAAGCTTTCCATACCTTAGTTTGTGACTGCATGGTCAAGGTTACAGCTTCTAGTTTGACTTGTTGTTTGAGCTTTTCACACTCATGTTTAAACTTCTACTTTTGGAGTTGTGGTCCTGTTATAGTATTGTGTCCCAGTCAGTTTGGGGACGTGACTTTCTCTAGCGGCATTAGGCACAGTATTGGATTTGGCTGAGACACAGACATTTAATCATATCTGGAGCTCAATCCATTGATTTCCGCTGTAAACTACAGGGATCCATAGTGTTGTGTTGTGTGTCTCAGGATATTGAGCCCTGTCTCCACACTGTAAGGCTCATCTTCATATTTAGAGTTGTGTTCCTTTTTATTTTAAAAAGTGATGGTCTCTCTGTTGTCCAGTCCTGGTCAGCCAGGTAAAAGGTATCGTAGCAGGGTGTTAGGTGTACCCTATAGGCGCGGCCACAACGTGCAGAGGTCTGGCAATATGCGGCAGACTGCCTATAAAATTGCCTGTGGTGTGGTGGGTTAATTGTCTTGCTCATAAGAAATTACACCTTTGCATCGACACAATTTAGAATATGTGCTACAAGATTGGCCAAAATAAAGATTCACGCATATTATTCTTATCTTGTTTATCTAGTCCTTGTTGTTAATTATGTGTTAAGTTTAGTCGTTGTTGTTCAAGTGATGTTAGTCATTGTTTGTTCAATTCATTAATGCTGGTCCACCCCACTTCAGTGATTCATTGCCTGGAATGTGCATTAAAGCATAGTTCCCCGACAAATTCCTGAATTTCTTCTGATGTCTTAAACCTTTCTTTTTCTTGTTAACCGTGGAGATAGGATGAGGTTCTCTTCGTCTTCTTTTATTCTTCTCTTTTTCTATGGCCCGTGGGCAGTCAGTGTTGTGCTTTATCTATAATGTTATCTCTATGCGGTTACATTTCCTTTCCTTGTCCTTTGGTGCAGTAAAGGCAGCCCCTTGTTGTCAGAGACAGCGGCGGCTGGGGCAGCAGCAACTGCACCACCCGATGAGACCGATGCGAGGAACATAATTAATGAGTTCCCCCTTGAATTCACTTTGATTTGGCAGGATTCTGCTTCGATTCCCACTTTGATGAGAATCTTCCCCATATCAGCTGCAAATGGTGAAGATTTTTCATAAATGGAAGATAGAAGGTTGGTCGCATTTTGATATGATTTTAAGACCGATTGCTCACCTCGATTCAGAGGTCACAGATTGTGAGAAGTGTATGGATTGTTTGCCCTGCCATGCGGGTGTGCGGGGAATGAACAGGATGAAATGATGGCAGGGAATGCATGTCTTGGTTGTATATTATTTATGGACAAATGGGAAGTGGTCGTGCGCCTGTTGAACCAGGTGGAGAAGATAGGTGAACAGACTGAGAACCTGTATGTGAAAAGTATGAGATTACGGAGGATCGGCTGGGGTTCTGGAAGAATCTGAAAATTGAGTGGGAAGACCAGGAGAAATTTCAATCAGATAGCGGTGGGTACGATTAGTAGTGTGACTCTTTGCTGGCTGTTGAACGAGAGGACGGAGATCATATGGGAATGTCGTGAGTGCACTGATGTCAATTCTTAGCTCAACTTAACTCAAGACCGATTGGAACAAATGCAAACCAAGTTGATTTATTTGTAGAATAGTTGGCATCGGATGGACGCCAGTCAAAAATGTACATGAGATATTCACAGATTAAATTATAAGTTAGGCTGTTACAATTATATATATTCAATAGCATAAAGTTAAATATTTAAAGTTTATAATAATGGATATTTCTGAGTTTTATAAATATTATTTAATATATTTGATAGCTAATATGTCATTTATATATATCTAGATATAGGACATGTTATTTTAATCAAGAAATTTGCATGTTTTTGGTTTTGTTGTTTTATTGACTAATTAATGTGTAATACGATTTCTTGTTTTTTTCTTTTCTTTTTCGTTCGCTCGCCTTAGACTCAAGCGTAATCATTACACACTATTTATGGTAGTAACGATTTCTTCAATGTTAGTCAACGATTTCAGTAAGGAGCAATAAGCAAGGATGAGTATGTCAGCATGTCTGAATGGATAAGAACGCATGCTCTTAAACACCCGGTGTGCTGATGCCGAGGTAAGGGGGGATCAACCCCTGCACCGGACAGGTATACTAAAATGTTTACCTCTCGTCCTTGACTTTGGGACGTAAATTACATGTACCTCTTAAGTCAGAGTGGGTTCGCCTGATGGTGAGAGACACTGTTATAGGGAAAGCTAATCCACAGGCAAATTTCAGTCCAGCCCTGCTAGAAGTAGTGTGAATGGACTCCGCTTGAGTTGAAAAAAAAGGGGACCGAACGAAAACGGGTAAGTAATGGGAGGTAATTGATAAAATATCTGGCATGTTAAGGTAAAGATAAGGTAAATCATGGTTGGCACACGACCAGCCAAACAATGTTGGGTCTGAATGCGACGTCCTGTAATTGATAGCACACACATACACACAAACACACACGCTCACACGACAGTACACCCACGCTTTGGTCATGTGATAGCACGGTAAAGCATGGAGGCACACGACCAACCAATCAATGTTGGGGCTGCATGCGACGTCCTGTAATCGATTAAAGAAAAGAGAGGAAGAGTGACGAGAGAGAGCGGTAGAGAGGGAGAAAGAGGTAGGGAGGGAGATACCGAGGGTGAGAGAGAGCTAGAGAGGTAGAGGTAGAAGGAGAGAAGGAGATAGAGTGAGAGAGAGAGAGAGAGAGAGAGAGAGAGAGAGAGAGAGAGAGAGAGAGAGAGAGAGAGAGAGAGAGAGAGAGACAACCAGAACGGGAGAGAAAAAGAGTGAATGATAGAGATAGTAAGAGAAAGAATAGAGAAAAGCGAGAGAGAGGAAGAGTGACGAGAGAGAGAGAGAGAGAGAGAGAGAGAGAGAGAGAGAGAGAGAGAGAGAGAGAGAGAGAGAGAGAGAGAGAGAGAGAGAGAGAGAGAGATTTACAGCAAATAGAAAATACATATTTGCACTGAATTCTTGCATGCCTGACCACTGCATATTTGACCACAACTCGACTAGTCGTCAAAGGTAATTATCGTCATGCTTTATCTACCGGTTATCAGTAACCGTTGGCCGCGGCTATTGTCATATCGCTCGGCTCGTGGTCGGTGAAGCGTTATGGTTGAGTGGTATCGGAAAATCTCGCGGTCGCTGGTCGTTGAATTTCTCGCGGGGCGTGATGGGTTATTGTGTGATCTTTACCTGGTGGCGCAGGTAACAGTTGGCGGTCAGGGGAGTTAAGTGTGTAAAAGGGGCGACAAGAGAAATGAATCAGCTCCCTTGGTTTATTTCTATTTATGTTTGTAAAAAAGGGCCGTTATTTGTGTTGTTTATTTATATATTTTAATGTATATCTCGGGAAGTTATGGCTTATTTTAAAGGAGGACTAGAGTTTTTTTTATTGACGTACCTACTCGCCAATATACATACAAGAAATTTAGGTGTTATAATGTGTTTTAGAGTTAATTTTTAATAAAATTGATTGGGTGGTTAGTATATTTTCTAAACCAGATTTCCACCAAGCCCTTAAAGTTGATACATGGGGTCGGGACTTCTGCTGAAGCGTACAAAAGTTTATTCATGCGGTCATTATTTGACGTACTCGAGTTAGCTCGAGAGATGGACTTAATCATTTTCTGTCATATTGACTTCGGTCTCCCTCATCGAAGCGGATCGATATGACTGGAGGTCGCGCACACCGCACCACACACACACACACACACACACACACACACACACACACACACACACACACACACACACACACACACACACACACACACACACACACTGGGACTAGAACCCGGCAACTATTTGGTCTACCTATATAAGTATTCCACATACCCGGGGCTTGTCTCGTTGTCCGCCCCGCCCGCCCCACCACCACCGCCGCCGCCACCGCTGCCACCGCCGCCGCCCCACCCCTCGGTACCAGAAGTAGTCATCACGACAACCGGAAGTGGTCACCCAAACCCAAGAAAATAACCGCCAATTTTTAAAAAAGGCGGTCCCTGAAGGACTCAGTTTCGTGACGTCAGAGCATAGGACCATGACTTTTTATATAGTAAAAAATGACGTCAGCCGAAGGACACGTGTCCTAAAATCCTAATCAAATAAACATCCCTTACTACTATGCTGAACTCAATCGTCTTAACATTGATATTGCTGGCCTGCAAGAGACTCGCCTCGCTGAGGAAGGGTCACTCAGGGAAAACAATTACACCTTTTTTTGGAAGGGAAGAGGGCAGGCAGAAAAAAAGCAACACGGTGTGGGCTTTGCAGTGAAGAATTCGCTACTGGGAATGATTGATATCCCAGCTGGAGGTAATGAAAGATTATTATCACTGCGCTTGGCAACCTCTTGTGGATTTGCCACCATTCTCACTGCATATACACCGACACTCGCTTCCTCTGATGATGTGAAGGATACGCTCTATGAGCAGCTAGACTCTGCGATCAAGGAGTTTCTCAAGGAGCTTCTCCAATAGCTGCGTCAGACTTAAAATTGAATGCCAACTAATCAACAATCTGGGATGCATCCACCCAGCCGGAATTAATACGGTTGTGGACGCTACAGTATAACTGTGGCATCTTCTCCAATTGTTCACACTATCTATTACTATGCTGTCCCCCCCCCCCCCCCCCCCCCCCATACCTAGACTTAATTGTCCTCATTTCCTATATTTTCATAGCAGACTGTTCACATATTTTTGGCTACTCAAATCCTTTTTGGCAACCCATTTTTAATTCAGCTGGCCAAGTCACCTTTTCGGCCTCACATGGCTAAGTTATAGATCGTGTGTTAGTGTATTGTGGTCTTTCGTTTGCTGTATCTCGTTGTTAGCTGTGTTGTCATTGACAAAGATTCTGAGAATCGAAACGTCTGTGTGTCGTATTGTATGCGTTCGTGTGTATTTTATCTTATTTCATTATATATTTTTATATTTATTGAGTGCTTCTGATTTCGGATTTTTCACCTGTATTTCGCGACACGTGGATCTCCTTGTAAGGTATGTGCAACGTTTGTTGATGTTTAGTTCGTTTTTTCTCGCAGGAGTTTAAAATACCTATTTGTTTCCATTTCATATTGTTATATCCTGCTGCAGCCGCTGCTTTTTCTCTGCGATCAAGGCAGTTCCAAAAATCCGACTACATTTATATGCTCGGTGATTTCAATTCTCGTGTGGGCAAGGACTCGAGTTCATGGCCAGTGTGCCTTGGAAAATACAACATCGGTCGCATGAATGATAATGGGCAAAGGCTGCTGGAGCATTGCACTAGAAATGACCTATGTATTACAAACTCCTTTTTTAAAACAAAAGAGATGCATAAGGTCACATGGAAACATCCAAGATCCGGCCATTGGCATCAGCTGGACTTTATTATCACACGGAGACAACATCTGAACCATACATCATTAACTCGAAGTTACCACAGTGCTGACTGTGATACAGATCATTCTTTGGTTGTTGCAAGGGTTAGACTGAGACCAAAGAGAATCTACACAGCTAAACACAAGTCTAGCCCCAGGATTAATATTATTAACACTCACGATCCTGGAAAGTGCTTTGAATTTCAACAGCAACTTGAAGACGCTTTCAATGATACATCAGAAAATTGTATAGTAAATGATAAATGGAGTAAACTTAAGGAAACTATTTATAAAACAGCGGTAGGGGTTTACGGCACTGTGGATCATAAGAGGCAGGACTGGTTTGCGGCAAACAGCCAGATACTGCAGCCCTTGATTGATAAAAAGAAAATAGCTCTCTTAAGAAACAAGGAATGACCAACGCGTAACACTCTGAGTGAGCTGAAGCAAGCGAGGAAGGATGTACAAAAGGCTGCCAGGCAGTGTGCGAATGACTATTGGATCAAGTTATGTGAGTCCATTCAAATCGCAAGTGATAAGGGAAACATCAGAAACATGTATGAAGGGATAAAGAAAGCCTGTGGTCCAATGATCAAAAGAAGTGGACCGCTGAAAACCTTCACTGGAGAAATCATCACTGATAAGAAACAGCAGATGGATAGATGGGTCGAGCACTATTTAGAGCTTTACTCAAGTGAGACCAAGCTAGCGGATGATGCCCTCGACGCTATAGAAGCCCTGCCAACTCTTGACCACCTGGACACACTTCCCACTATAACAGAAGTAAAGTGTGCTATAAACGAGCTTGCATCTGGCAAGGCTCCAGGTAAGGATGGGATTCCAATAGAGGTAATCAGGAGTGGGCAAGACACACTCGCTCTACAGATCCACCAGCTAATAGAGCTATGCTGGCGAGAAGGACAAGTCCCACAGGATTTAAAAGATTCAAACATCATAACGCTGTACAAGAACAAGGGAGATCGGAGGGACTGTAACAACTATAGGGGTATCTAACTTTTGTGTATTGTTGGGAAAGTATTTGCCAGAATTGTTCTGCGCAGACTTCAAGTCCTGGGAGATCAAAGTCTACCCCGAATCACAGTGCGGCTTCCGTCAGACCCGGTCTACCATTGATATGATATTCTCATTGCGACAGATGCAAGAAAAATGCCGGGAACAAAATCAGCCACTGTTTATTGCCTTCATCGACCTCACAAAGGCATTCGATTTGGTCAGTCGTGAGGGTCTGTTCAAAGCACTAAAGAAGATTGGCTGTCCACCAACTCTTCTGTCCATTGTGGAATCGTACCACCCAGGCATGAAGGGTATAATCAAGTTTTATGGCTCAACTTCAGAAGTTTGAAATCAAGAGTGGAGTTAAGCAAGGTTGTGTACTAGCCCCCACCCTCTTTGGGATATACTTTTCACTTCTACTGAAAGATGCCTTTCGTGATCAGGATGACGGTATATACATTCACTCACGCTCAGATGGTGGCCTCTATAATGCTCAGAGATTGAAGGCCAAGACCAAAATTAGCAGGGTACTAATCAGAGAGTTGCTTTTTGCGGATGATGCTGCGATTACGACCCACTCTGAGGAAGAATTACAACATCTATTATCTGCATTCTCCAATGCTTGTTCTGAATTTGGTTTAACAATTAACAAAAAGAAGACACAGATTATGTCACAAGGTGCACATGGTGTACCATCAATCTTTATTGACGACGCCGAACTAGAGATAGTAGACCATTTTACATATCTAGGATCAGAGGTAAATAGCAAATTATCCCTCGATCAGGAAATCAACATCAGGATTGGCAAGGCAGCAACAACAATGAACATGTTAGCAAAAAGAGTCTGGGAGAACAGGAAGCTTACTGCCAAAACAAAAGTCCTCGTCTACCAAGCCTGTGTCCTTAGTACTATTCTTTATGGCAGTGAAACCTGGACAACTTACTCACGCCAAGAGAAACGTTTAAACAGCTTTCATATGCGGTGTCTGCGAAGAATACTTGGTATTAAGTGGCAAGACTTAATCGTTATGGTGCTAATCCTGTGAAGTCCCATCAGGCGGTGATAGTTCCGGGCCCCCTGCCTCGAGGGGGTCCACCCATGACTACTGGTGGTCACCTTCCCCTGTGCTGTGGAGTCAAGGCACAGAGGAGTAGGTTAAGAGCTATTGACCAAATACCCCGGACACTCAACATACTACAGTGGAATGCCGAAGGAGTTTACAAGAAGAAAGACTCCCTAACACAGCGTCTTCATAAAGATAGAATAGATGTGGCATGCATTCAAGAGACACACCTCAACGCCAATCACAAATTCTCAGTCAGAGGATATCAGGCCACACGTTTCGACCGCGAAGGACACAAAGGAGGAGTTCTAATACTTACACGAAATACAATACCTTGCAGCGAAGTATCTGTGATCTCTGACAACCAAACGGAAATTATAGGTGGTGATATAATGATAAAGGACGTGAAAATAAGAATCTACAATCTGTATAGCCCAGCAGATAAGGACCTTACACTCTCAAACATGAAAATAACTGACACAAACTGCATTATTGTCTGAGACTTTAATAGCCGTTCAGAAAGATGGGGATACCCAGATACTGACAAAAGAGGAGATGAATTGGAGGACTGGGAAATAGACTCAAATCTCCATCTACTCAACAAAGTGGATGACACACCGAGCTTCTACTCCAGAAGATGGCTTACCACTTCTACTCCAGACTTAGCTTTCTGCACAGGAGACATCCTCCACAAAATCGATCGCCATGTGCTGGACCAATTAGCAGGTAGTGACCACAGACCAATCAAGCTTGTAATGAATATGGAGTATGTTCTACAGGAGCAAAAGCCCTTGCCCCGCTGGAATTACAAACGAGCAGATTGGGACAGATTTGCCATACTAACAGACAAATATTGTGAAAACATAAATACACGATATGGCAACATAAAGCAAATGGTGGAAAGTCTAAACAGAGCGATAATACAGGCAGCCACTGAGTCCATTCCTAGAGGAGCGAGGAAAAATTACAAAAAAATACTGGACTGAAGAACTACAAAGTTTGGAAGACAAAGTTGAAGATGCCAGGAAGACAGCAGAGAGAGAACAAACAATTGAAGCGAATATCTCTCTCAAAGCCATCTCAGCAAAATATAAAAGAACAGTAAATCAAACAACAAGAGATTGTTGGAGGGAAAAAACAGAAAACCTGAATTTTGACAGGGATGGAAACAAACTATGGAAACTAGTGAAAGCCATGAACAATGAAGGACCTAGAAACAAACAAATAACAATTAAACAAGGAAATGCCTTGCTTACAGGAAAAAAGGCTGCAAATGCACTAATGGAACACTATGCAAATGCAAACCACATTGATATTACAACGGAACAGAAGAAAGCAATCAAAGACAAACAGATACATCATAGAAATACAGAGACAGCAGCAGAATATATGATGGCAAATCTAACAATGGAAGAAATGGAACAGGCAATGAATACCCTAAACAAGAAGAAATCACAAGGAAAGGATGGAATCACAAATGAAATGCTAATAGGACTAGGCACCAAGGCAAAAAAGAAACTACTAGCAGTCCTAAATAACAGCTGGAAGAGAGGAATAGTCCCACAGGCATGGAAGGAAGCTATACTAATACCAGTCCCAAAGAAAGGAAAAGACCTGGAAGAACCAAATGGCTATCGACCTATCAGTCTACTTAGCTGTGTAGGAAAATTAATGGAACGCATTATCAATGGCAGGCTAACATGGCATCTGGAAGAAAACAAACTCTTAACACCACACCAAGCAGGATTCAGAAAGTACAGATCCACTGAAGATCAAATAACCTATATAGCTCAGGAAATAGAGGATGCCTTCCAAGAGAAAAAGCACACACTAGCAGTCTGGATAGATTTAGAAAAAGCATTTGATAAAGTATGGAAGGAAGGACTGAAAGTAAAACTGCAAAGCATGCATGTTTGTGGAAAAATGTTTAAATGGATCAGCCACTACCTTGAGAACAGAACTGCCAGGACAAAAGTACAAGGACAAACAAGCAAAATGATGCTGCTGGAGCAAGGTGTCCCCCAAGGAGGAGTTCTTTCACCAACATTATTCCTAGCATATATAAATGACATCACAGAAAATTTTCCAGCCAGAGTACACACATCCTCCTTTGCAGATGACCTAGCCATATGGACATCTGAAGAATATATTAGTACAGCTAACAGCAGAATACAGCAAGCCTTATTAGCGCTAGAGGACTGGTCAAAATCATGGCTAGTGAAGATAAGTGAGGAGAAAACAACATGCACAGTGTTCTCCCTCTCAAATAAACCTCAGCAACCTAAGCTGGTATTGAATGGAAAAATATTGCACCATGAAGAAAATCCAAACTATCTAGGAGACACCTTTGATCGTCGCCTGACATGGAAGACACAGGTTGAGAAAAATCGAACAAGAGCAAGGCAGAGAATGGCAATCATGAAAAAGCTTGCTGGTACAACGTGGGGAGCAGATGAGAAAGTTCTCAAGAAGTTATATACTGGACGGGTGAGGCCAGTACTGGAATATGGCATTGCAGCTTGGGCAACAGCAGCTAAGTCAAACTTTAACAAAATAAGTAGAGTCCAAAATCAAGGAATGCGAATCATAACTGGAAGCCTGAAGACAATGCCTATTAATGAACTAGAAAAGATAACTTGTTTACAACCAATGCAGGATAGAAGAGATAGCAGAGCCCAGCAACAAGCAGAAAAATTTAGAAGATTGACAGACCACCCTATGTATAACAGGTTTAATGATTTTGGAAAAGGAAGACTGAAGCGTAGCAACTTTGTAGAAACTGCAAAACGAAAGATTAGGGCAGATCCCATACTTAACATATCAACAGTCAAGCCCATCTACAATGCACACAAGTTCCCAGCTTGGAGACAGCAGCAACTGCCTGAGATGATAGAAAACATTCCTGGTATTGAGAAAAAGAACACTCAGCATGAAACCGAAAGAAGAGAAATAACCCTAAATTACATAAAAGAACATTACCCAAGCAGGAATTTAACCCATACATATACAGATGGATCAGCCAAAAATTCAATAGAGAATGGAGGAGGAGGAATTCTCCTAAATTTAAAAAATGGAGTGAAAAAAACACATTCAATGGCAACTGGAAAATTTTGAAGTAACTTCAAAGCGGAGGTAGAGGCTTTGAAAACTGCAGCAGAAATGCTCCTGATGGAGGAAAATAAAGAGAAGCAAATAGCTATCTTCACAGATGCAAAGTCAGCTGTCTCAATACTGAAGAGCAATAACAGCACATAACTAACTGACCTAAGAGCAGCACTCCATGGTCTATGACAGAAATCCAAAAAAGTTGTAATACAGTGGATCCCATCACATTGCAGTATACCTGGAAACGAAGAGACTGACAGACTGGCAAAAGAGGGCGGACGACTACCACAGCCTGACATAGACATAACCTATAATGAGGCAAAGAGGTTGATAAAAAGCACTTATAGAACCAAATGGGAATCGGAGCATCCAGGCCATCAGAAGGATGATGCATATTACAAACTCGACCGAAGAGAACAATAGCAATCTTCAGACTCCGCACTAGGACATAACAGGCTGAAATACCACTTGTTCAATAAACTAAAGATAGGAGATACCGATGAATGTAATTGTAGAACTGGAAAAATGACAGCAAAACATTTGCTGCAGGATTGCCCAACGTATGCAGAACAGAGAAAGATATTTTGGCCCACACCTGCTTCATTTGAGGACAAGCTCTATGGAGATATCAACAAGCTCAAGTTGACCGCAGCTTACTTTAACTACATACAGGTTGACATTTAAAGGTGCATGAAGACCCAGAGGCATGAAATTGAATATTGCTTGGATAGCAAATCCATTATGTGGAAAGTCCAAATCGAAAGCTCGCTGTGTGGGCTTCATAAAAGGTGGAAAAGTGTCCTAGTGGCACGAAATGGAATATTGCTTGGATAGCAAATCCATTACATGGAAAGTCCGAATCGAAAGCTCACTGTGTGGATGTCATCTGCAGACTGCATACTTCTGGTTTCCTGGAAGAACAGCCTATGGTGAACGGAAGGCCCAATATACGGAAGTGAGGCTAAGCAGCCATGTGCAGGACGTGACGATTCCTTGGGTGAGCCCAGTACCAGAGCGCTATGTATCGGCTCTGCAAGTATGGAAGCCTCCTTGGATGGCGGGGAATGCCCATGGTCTGCCCCTGCCTTCCCTTGAGGGCTGACCAGAATCTTTGGCTGTTCTATATGGACCAGCTGGGATGGGGGATAACACAACAGTGAGAGTCAAACGTCCTAAGAAACCCCCGGGAAGGTTCACCCGGTCAACAAATGCCCGCAGAAGTCGGATGTGTCGGCCTAACGGCGCAAGAACGCAGCTCTGCTGTAAACAGGCACAACGCAATCACATCCGAAAAAAAAACTCCGGATGACCGAAGAAGAAGAAGAAGTGGCAAGACAAAATCACAAATACTGAAGTATTGGAAAGATCAGGTTGTGTGACGGTGTATTCCATGCTCAGTCTTCGTAGACTTAGATGGATAGGACACGTTAGGAGGATGGATGATGGTAGAATACTGTCAGCAACTTGCTTGCGACAGGTCTTTCAGGACTCCCCTACTTTTGCACCGCACGAAATAACAACTCGTGTCATTTGCAAAAGGAATGCAATTTATTTAGAGCTGGCAATTTATAAGCTACAGCACGCTTGAGCATCAGGATGGAATGCGAAGAAGGATGCTCAAGTCGTGACGTGGCTTGTTGTTGGGTTAGTCAGTAAACACCTAGGACTAGAGAAGAGAAGTTGCCATCAGGATTGAATTGTATTCAGATTTTGTAGTGGCCATCAAATTCAAATAAAGCTTGATTTATATTCACCCAGCAGAACTTGTTAGTCCTCTCTGTGTACACATTGTTACAGGAGGATGAAATGGTGCCGCAGACCAGCACCTCGATTTTTGGATAATGCCGTGGCCACAATGCGAAGTATGGAAACCGACCTGCCATAGCGGACTTCTATGAGATTGTTACCACCCTATTGAGAAAAGAAAAATATGAATAACCAACAGGTTTTCTCTGGGTCCTTCAAAACAAAAGTCTAAGACCGGACGATTTTTTGGGAAGTCAAAACTTTGAAGCAATTTTCGGACTACCCAAATTAAAATCAAGATATTGAGATGGAACCATCTACATAACATTGTTACCTGTGGAGGGAAGCTGTTCCACATTTTTGCCACCTGAGTCGAAGTAATTTTCATCAAAATTTGCCAGGACGCTCGATTTGTCATCTGTTCCAGCCGTTTGTTAACCTTACGTTTGAAGGTCAGTCAGACCCATGCTAAGATTGTCCAGGTTCAGGAGCAAAGAAATTGCAAAACGAATATAAACAACTTGAGTCCAATGGAAACGTTGTTCTGAGAGAGCGGTCACCTTCTTTGTATCAAGACTACCTAGAGTGAACTCAAAGCCATTATGTTCACTGAACCGTGACCTTGGCTGCCTGAAGAATCAAGCCAATTGCTCCTTTGGTTGGAAAGTAAGAAAAATTTTCACTCGTGTTTGCTCTAATAAATCGGGAATGTTTTTCAACAAAGGCGATATCGTTAGGGAACCCTCGGAGGTGGTTGGGCAAACTGGGTTGCCGACCTGCTGAAGAGGGGACCCAAAGTCAAATCGCTTTATTGAGCTAGACCAGTTTTCAAGACGTCGCTTAGATGTGCCCTGTTATCGGGTGAAAAGAAGGCGGAAGTCTGGTAGGGGCCCAACCAGGGGCTGAAGGTACTGAAACTTGAGACGTTGGAAGAAGAAGCTCACCGAAATTAAGTGGTCGTTTGGATGATTTCACCAAATACAAACTCCTAACGATTGGGTTCTACATGGCAAGAAAATTTTCAGCGGACATAGGTGAATCCATATTTCTTGGATCAAGAGCAGAAATAATGGTAATTAGTTAAACTTTAAATGTCATTTTAGATACTATTGACTGATTGAACAATTATTATTAGGAATTCTGTAAGTTAAATACGATCATATCTTTAAATTAGGTTGTTACAAATGTGAATTTGATTGTATTAGTATATAGTAAAATATTTCAGCATAGCAAAAGAAACAACAGGATATGGCAACAGGCAGACCCATCACAGCACAGTAGAGAAACAGGCATAATTGAGAATTATTTCAGCTGGGCTCAAGACGAGTTTTTTTTTTCAGGTACCAAGGAATATGCAGAGGAAGAAGTAGGAATATTGTTTCAAGCTTGATAGAAATTACAAAGAAGTTAATATGAATTACCTACATGTAGAATTACAACGTATCAGTACATGGTTGGGAGAGTTAAAGGTAGCAGTTAATGAAGTAGAAAATTTTGTAGAAACGTTGCAGAACAGAACGACTAGACAAGACCCTTATAGATTTAAGGTAGACTGTAATAGAGTAGGAAAGAATAACAGGAGACAGCCATTGCTTAATAAAGACAGAAGACAATATGGTTATGACGAACCAAGGCCTGATGTATATAGAGTAAAAGACGGTGAGAACAGACGTAATGGTGAAAGGTCGGACTGGTATAACTGTTATAGATACAAGAATGGTCCTGAGAGAGACTTTTCCAATAAGTTATGGAAGTGGCCATCCTATAGCAAGACTGCTAGGAAAAAACTTGACGACTGGTTTGAACAAAGACGGAGACAGTATTCGAGGTCAGGGTCAAAGAACAGAGAAGAAAATGTAAGTAAGAATTCAACTACTAAGCTGGTTGCGACTCTTAGACAAGAACAGAAGAAAATAGACCAAGAGACTCAGACACAGGTGAATGAAGTGGTAGAACGGAACACACAAACACAGGTTGATACAGTAAAGATAACAAAGGGAAGTCAAACTGAGTTAGTAGAGACTCAGTTAAAACCAACTCACTCGACTAAGAGAGACACGGTTGAAATTAAGAAAGATAAACAGACGAAAACCAAAGACGAAAAGAAACCAAAGAGGAAAAGTATTGAGGAAAGAAATATAAACAGTCTGATGGTCAATAAAGGTACAACTGAGATATCAAGTTCCTCAGGTATAGACATTAAATGGTGTAGGAATGTTAGGTGTGAGAGTTCAGGTTATGGAGAGAATACTTCAGGTAAAGATATGGGAGTTGTACAGAACCGGAGCATGAGGAATAAAAGTAAGAAGAAAGTCAGACGTTCTAAAGCCGACCATGGGAATAGGGTCGACGTGTCTGCAGTAAACTACTATGAATCTGATGAGGGAACTATTATCAGTGTGTCATCTGAAGACGAGATGGGGAAATGTAAACGTTATGTAAGGTATACAGGAAACAGTGAGCAGACCGACGCAAATAAAGGAAATAGAAAGAAATCATTTAAGAAGAAGAATAATAATAGACAGATAGCGGAAATTTACTCAACGACAGAAAGTGACTTAAGAAAAATAGAAGAATATATGACCTTAAGACCAGAGTACTTTAACAACAGGTTAACAACAGATAGTGAAGAGGACATAATTAAAGAAAGACGTACTAATGTATTAAGAGACAATGAAATATTTGGCTTGGATGCGCTCTATGGCTGTTGAAATTCCTTGGGTGAGGAAGAACAAATGGAATTGTTTTGGCTTATGAGAAGAATTGCTGTTTGAGCAAATACATATGGGCTGTCTAAAATAGGCAGATGAATTTGTTTTTGGTGTAGCATCACATGGTACAGGGTAGGCAATAGTGTTGTTGAGGATAGAGAGTCACGGCAAATGATATTCTACGTGAATACGTAATGCAGGATATCTTGTGTTTGGTTGCGGTGTAGGGAGAGTAAACAAGGTAAAAATAGTCCTTTGTCCGGAATGGATAGATACAGAGAGTTAATCACGTTGAGTGATGTATAACTGGTGTGATTAAAGTAGAGTAGATTCAGCACAGAATTAGTAGAGAGAGAGATAAACTAAGTATGAATGCTCGTACTAGAAATGGTTCGACTCAGAGCTATGACGTGATGTCTGAGATAGTTTCGCTTGGTGGTTTGAGAAGTAAGTATAGTATTGTTGACAGCTGAACCGAGAGTGTCTGATGAGGAGGTATAGATTGAGGAGAAATTGAGTATCATGTGTAAAATAGCCAGTTGAACGCGAGAATATTAAGAGTAAAAGACTGTGGAAACTGATGCTTGAAGAATATGAGTTCTTGGTGAGGGGGATGAAGTAATTACGTCATGCTTGCGGAGAAAGAAGAGCTGATTAAATCTGAGAAAGTTGTTGTGTGGAGAAATATAGAATGATAGTTACGAGGTTAGTGGCTCAGCGGAATAAGGTTTGTTTTGAGAGATAGTAGATAGTGCTGGTTAGTGTGTAAAAGAGATATAGTTTGCGAGAGATAATATATAGATTCTGACCTTGGGAAACGAGTGAATGATTGAGAAAAGTAGAAATAAGACAAACATATGTGCGTCGAGAATGGATAGTCTGATGGCAAGTGATAAGTACAGCATGCATGTACGAGGCGTTTAGTCCGTGCGTGAGTACAAGTGTAGACAAACAGGTGTTCGTCGCGCTGAGTGAAGCAGGAGTGAGGTTTTGAAATGTCGTCAAGTGTCAATGTGGGTGGAAGTGATCGACACACTTAGGCTTGGTAGTTGTTGATACATGGTTGTCCAATTGTCCAGAGAGTTGAATAGCCTTATTACACCTATTGTCAATATCATCTTCTGGTTTGCCATTTGATGATATTATACTTCCTAGGCACTTGAGACTCTTTACTTGTTTCGAGAAATATTCGGTTAGCTGAATGGTTGTTGTTTGTTCTTCTTTGGTTATAGTCGTTGCCTCTGTTTTGCTTGTGCTAAATTGTTAAATTAGGTGATTAGAAAGGTGCAATGTTTTTTGTTTCGAATGTGTGATCTTGGACGGAATTTATGGAAGTTGTATGACAGGCTGACAGAAAGAGAGTTAACATTCTGAATGACGTTTCATAAAATATGTTTAGTATTGTTGACAGGAACATGTCGAAGTATGAATGCCTGATACTGAGAAATGAGGAAAGTGAGGTCCGTTGTCAGTCATAAGTGGTGTGGGTTGCTGTTCTGAAAGAATCCCGATAAATAGGAAGAGGAGTGAAAGATACGGAGGTAAATAAGATTAGATGAATGAATGTTAGAGAAGGTGTTCCGATAAGTGTGACTGATTTAACTATCATCGCGGTGCAAGAATGCTAGGAGAGACTTGAGGATAGCTTAGAGTAGTTGTGGTGAGATGTTGGAAAGTAATGATACGTTAGTTAATTGCGTCGGGTAGACGAGAAACTTAAAAGTAGAATTAGTTATTGGTACAGTAAGTAGATGTATTGGTGAGAGGTCTATAGTAAATGGACACAATTTTTTTGGTGGTCGTAGTAGGGTAGAGATACCGTAGTTAACGGTAATGATTAAGTAGTTGTAGTAATACTTGGAACAAATCCAAGGGAAACAATTGGTGTGCTGAGCCACAGGTTCTATTGGTAGATAGATGACTGCTGGTACATTGAGGTAACATTGAGACAGTCGCCACACTAGTACTAGGTGAAGTGAGTTGACCTATGATTTACGATGCTTGTTTAAGATGATATTCCAGATATTGTGATGTGTTAGGAGTTAGTCTGGTAAAAGATAGAAAATTGTGAGGGGAGAGAATCAATGATTGACGGTCATTTAGTAATTAATGACTTTTGTGGAGAGAACAGATATTGTTCTAAGTTAGGAATTGGTCTGTAGGTAACAGATATATATATATATATATATATATATATATATATATATATATATATTATAAAATTCCCATTAAAAATATTTTTTCCCCCAAAAATATTAATTAATAAATTTTGGGGGAATCTTGGATTTTTTTTTTTATTTTTAAGAATAACCCAAAATACAAAAACTTTAATAGTATTTTGGGGGTTAAAGGCCTTTGGATTGAATTGTTTTGTTTATTTTTTTGTTATTTGGGTTTTAAAAGAAAAGGCATAATTTTTTTGAATAGGGTTATTTGTTTTTAGTTTTGGACCAAATTTGGTTGAAAAGAGGTATGTTATAAAAAATTTTTTTTTCTTAATTTTGGTCCTGTTAAAAAATTTTAAAAAAATTTTTTTTTGGAAAAGAATTTTTTTTTTTAGGGCTTTTGGTAAAAAAAACTTGGGGGGGGGGGGAAAAAAGCCGTTGTGTTTTTTTGGTTCACTAAATTTTTTTTCTTTAAATTTAATGGAATTTCCTTTTTTATTTTTTTAAAATTTTTGTTTTTTTTAATGGTTTTTTAGAAAAAAGGGGAAAACATAAATTTTTTGAAAAAAAAAACTTGGGGGGGGGGGGGAAATTTCCCTTTTTGAATTTTTTTTGTTCATTAATTTGTGTTTTCTTGTAAAATTGAATGGTAAAAGGTTTTTTGGAAAAATTATTAAGTTAAGTTTTTTTAAAAGGTTTTGGTTTAGGGGAATTTAAAGAATCATTTGGGGCTTTAAAAATATATTTCGTTTAAAAAAAGATTAATTAAAACTTTTCGGGGATAAAAAAGGGGAAAATTTTTTGAAAATATTTCCCTGGGGGGAAAACCTGTTCTTTCATAAAGAAAAGGGTTGTTGGCTTTTGAGGGTTTGGGAAAAATTTTGCCAACTTAAAAGTTTAAGGAGTTTTTCTTCAAAGAAAATTTATAGGAAAATTAAAGGGGGAAATGAAAATTTTGGTACAGGAAAAGAATAAAAAATGGGGTTTTTGGGGCCAAAATTGGGGAAAAAAAAGGAAATTTTGTGAATAACGGTAAATTAGGCAGGGGAAAAAAATAAAGGGGGAAAGTTTTGAAATTTTCCAATTGGGGTTTAAGGAAAAAAAGATGAGGGGATTTATAAGGGAAAGGGTTGTTTATAGAAGGGGGGAAGTGGTTGGGGCTTAGCCAGAAAAAGGGAAAAAATGAATTAATAATGGTTTTCTTAAAGAAAATTTTTAAATTTATTTCTGTTAAATACAAAGGGGGGTAAAGGTTGTGTAAGCGAATGGGTTTTGGTTTGGGGTTTTACTTTTTTAATTTGGTGGAAAGAAAAACGGTTTTATTGTTGCTGTTTTGGATTAAACGGGGCATAAAATTGGGGGTTCCGGGAAAATGCCCCCAATTAAAAGGAATTAGGGGTTGCTTTTAATTTTTCGGGGATTTAAAAAGGGGAAATATTTTTAGGAAAAGATTTAAAATTAGGGGAGGGATTGTAAAGGGGAAAAAAGGGATGTAATTTTTTGGACAATTTTGGGGGGGAAAAATTTTTAAAAAGGTTGGGGTTTTTGGGGGGGATTTGAGGAAATTTTTAAAAAAGGGGGTAGGTAAAAGGGGTTAAGTTTAAAAACTTTTTAAAAAAAAAATCTTTTAAAACATAGGGGGGAAAGGGGTGGGAATTGTATTGGTTTTGGGGTGGAAAGCTACCCCTTTTAATCTTGAGGAAGGGTTCTTTGTCTTTACGTGGCTTTTTTTGGGGTTTGTTAAAAAAAGGAAAGAGAAGGGGGGAATCGGTAGGATTTAAATTAGGGGGTTTTTTAGGGTAAAAATTTAAATAAAGCTTTTAATTTTTTACCCGGAGGTTTTTTAAAAATCCTTTGTTTGTTTTATTTTATAAATTTTAAATTTAAATTTTTAAGGGTTAGGATTTTTTGGAAACGAAAAAAATTGTCCCTTGGGTTTCAAATTTAAAAAAGGGGAAAAATTTATTTAAAATTAGGGTTTTGTTTGGGGGGATTAAAAAATTGTTGGGGAAATGGGAGAAAGGTTAGGAAAAAATTAAATTTAAAAACCCTTTTTAAAAAAAAAAAAGCTTTTCCCAAAAAAGGTTTACCCAAAAGTTTAGTTGGTTGCAAAGCTACACAGCTTTGGCAACAGGATGGTTTGGAAAAGGATTTTCTCAAGTCCCGGACGTGGCTTGTTTTTGGGTTTTCGGGGAAAAACCCAGGACTGAGGGAAAATTTCCCAAAAGGTTGGGGAATTTGTATTCCAGTTTTGGTTGGCCCCAAATTTCCCTTTTAAACTTATTTTATTAAACGCTTGTTTCCTTCTGGGGTTTTCAATTGTTTAAAACCATTTCCCCAAACCCTTTTGGAGATTCTGACAGGCTCCCCTCCCCTCTGTGAAGTGTTACAACCCTTTAACTCATGTTTGTAACACGTATGGTCACAAAGAAAATTGGCTGTCCAATTTTGTCAAATATCCAATAAGTTGTAAATCTCTCGTTTGGGGATAGAACAACTCTCTTCTTCCTTTACTCACACTGTTCTATCTTTTCACTCGGCTAATTGAGTAGCCCTTGTATCAGTATAGTTGGTTCTATAGATATCTCTGGGAATTGTTTTGAACCGGATCCGTTGTCTTATGACTTATGTCCTGACTTCCGTCTTATGACCCTATGTCTTTTGACTTCCGTCTAATGACCTATGTCTGACCTGTCCTCATATTGCCCGAAATGACAACCCAAATACAAGTTGACTCTGTTATGAGTGCAACACATGAGCATAAAATGTTCATGTTCCCATTAATATCCCCTCCAACTCATATACATACAGTTCTACTCTTCACCTTCTCGCTTCCGCTTGTGAAAAGCTATTTTCAATGTTACATTAAGGTTTTTAAGAAGTTATTGTGTCCCCTGAATTTAAGTTGTTGTTCTTTGAAACAAATAGTGTGTGCAACTTTTATGTGTTTGTTTTCCTGTTTGTTTGCGTGTTTTCTATTAAACTACAGTGTACTTAACTTGCTAACCTGTGTATGCGTTAGTGTATTAAATGTGTGTATTCCTTCGAGCGCCGTAAATCGGTTTATTGTGGTTACAAATGTTTGTTATTCTTATTTATGACCACAACTCCGCTTCAAGATGCTCAAAGTATATTCCCTATCTAATCTATTAAAGTATGGCAGTAACACACATAAAAACTTGACAACACATTGGTTACACAGATCGACACAGACAAGTCATAACAAGACGTTTTCAGCGGTGAAAAAAAATGTGCCGCTACCTTTATCTCTCTCTCTCTCTCTCTCTCTCTCTCTCTCTCTCTCTCTCTCTCTCTCTCTCTCTCTCTCTCTCTCTCTCTCTCTTTCTTTCCATGTTTACTCATTTCCACATTCTCTCCTCTCATTTATACATCTTTCATACATCTTTCATTCACTTTCATACTCCGCTTCGCTAAAACATTCACTCGTCATTAAAATATGGTTCATAGCATCAAATAAATGAACATTACATATTTATAATAAATGATTGGCTGACTTATAGAAGTATTCACGCCAAATGACTGTGCGGTTTGTTTGCACGTGTCATGTCTATACACGGTTGTGAGGATGGTTTGTCACCGATCCTGTAATACTAATATAATTTGGTGTGCTGTTCTAAATTATCCTAAGGGAAATAATCTAACTAATTAATTTCATTTAAGAAAATTGAGTTAACTACCTTAAAGTGTTATTGGTAAATGAAATGATGTTAATTCCTAAATGGTTGGTTAGTTTAGAAATGATATTTTAGATACATGAATTTATAAATGATTATGATTATGCGGTGATAAACTAATGTAATATCTAACAATTGTATTTCTATTATTGGTGTTACATTAAATGGGTTATTAACTAAATGATGGTGATTTCTAACTACCACATGACATAAATAAAGTTATATATGCATTTGAACATTTTGCAATTCAATTATTCATGGAAAAATGAAGTTATGTGTACTGTTAATAAAATAATAATATATATATATCACAGTTACTTTTCTATATCTAATTACACTAACTGAAGTCCTCCTTTCAGGTGTGAAGATGGAGCAATGTCCTTTGTAGACTATTCTTATAACATAGTTCATTTCGCCAAAGTCTTCTATGCTCTCCTTCATGGATAGTGTATAAATATAGTTCCCTACTAACTTATGTAGGTTCACAGCTAACACTTCAACGTTAATATAGCTTATATGTGTGTCAGCGCATGTTAATTCTGCGTCTGTTCGTTTCACTCTTCATGGCACTGTTACTTTCACACAGTTGACATGTTTGGCGATGATAACGCACTTACAGTGTATCTTAATCACCACATACGGCACTGATTTACTTAACATTTACAGTGTCACTGTTTCTGGTGATCTCTGGTTGATCTCTTCCTGCAAATCGGGTATTTCAATGGTTGACGGTCGACTAAAAGTGTCTGCCAAAGAGTTCAATCTTCCCTTTAAATGCTGGATGGTACATGCATAGTTCTGCAGAATCAAAGCCCACCTGTAGACTCTGTTATTCTGGGGAATGCCAGACTGCATCACAGACAATGGAGAATTGTCGGTTTCGACCACAAACTGTGCTCCTGTCAAAAATCTATGAAATTTCTTAACACAATAGATTAAGCTGAGGCCCTCCAATTCTGATGCTGAGTATCTGTATTCAGCTGGGCTAATTTTCCGACTTACGTACATTACTGGGTGGCACTTCCCTTCGTAGAACTGTCCTAGTATCCCAGATATGGAGATAGCACTCGCATCTGTACGTAAACAATAGGTACGGTTTTGATTAGGCAAACGCAGGATAGGTGGAACGCTAAATAGATATCTCAGTTTTGATAACGCGCAAATTAATCCTGCATTTTGTACACATAATTTAGCCGAAGCTTTTAAGATGTTAGAAAAAACACTGGTGATTTCCGCCAGATTTGGAATAAATTTACTATAGTAGTTTACAAGACCTAGTAAACTTCGGACCTGTTTCTTGGTCGTTGGCATTGTCAAATTCAGAATCTTGGTCACGATTCTGTCATCTGTTCTTAATTGGCCCCTGCAGATGGTATGACCTAGGAAGTCAAACTGTTCCATGCCCAACTCTACTTTGGTAGGCTTGACTGTAAGCCCAAATACTCGCAACCTGTCGAAGACTTGTCGTAATTTCAGTAGGTGTGATGTCCAGTCTTCCGTATGAATACATATGTCATCTATATATGTAGAAATATTGGTCATCCCATGGAGAAGATCCCTAGTTAGACGGACGAAAGTTGCTGGAGCGTTACGAAGGCCAAAAGGAAGAAAGCGCCACTCATATAGACCTAAAGGAATGGAGAAAGCTGTTAAAGGAATAGAATTTAATTGCATCGGGACCTGCCAATAACCTTTCGTGAGGTCAAGCTTGCTAAATATGCGAGATGTAGACATGTCCAAGATCAAATCCTCGCATGCTGGGATTGGTTCAGCATCAATTTTGGTTATTTTGTTTAACCGCCTATAATCGACGCAGAGTCGAATAGTTGAGTCCTTTTTGGCGACAAGGACGATAGGGAAAGAATACTCTGACTGAGATTTCTGAATAATTCCACTCGACTCTAGAGATAGTAATTCTTTGTCGAGGTTCGACCTATAGTTTAGAGGGATGGAATAAGGTCGACACTTGATTGGTGTGTTGTCAGTCAGAATAATAGAATGTTCTATTCTGTCTGTCTTTCCTGGGATGTCGGAAAAATGTCTCTGTATTCCGTCACTAACTCTATCATCTGTCGTCATCGATCGTCTGTAAGTTTGGTTTCTATCTTTATGCTGTCAATGGTCGCCGTCGTGTCTACAGTAGGGACTGGTAATTCCATCTCGTCTTCGTCTGTCTCGTTCAATACTGTTGTGGTACTAGCTGCGTTTGCTGTTATCTGGCTAAGTGTGTTTGCGATGTCGCTGTCGTGTGTCGCCCTACCTAGTGTAGTTGTGTTGTGTATGTCTGTCGTCCGATTACTTGGTGTTGGTGCATCTTGTTCGTCTGTCTGTAGTTCTTGTCGTGAGACGTATGGTTTCAGCATGTTGATATGAAATATCTTTAATTTTCCTTTTATCGATATTTCATAATCGACATCTGATATTTTACGTTCAACGTTGAATGGCCCTTGCCAAGATGTTAGTAACAAATTACGTTTATCAGATAGTAGAAGCAAAACCTTCTGATTTGGTTCAAGGTATATAGTTTTAGCACCCTTATTTGCATAGTCGCGGTACATTCGTCCTTTCCTCTCCAAAGATGCCTTGGCTATTACACACGCTTTCATTATTCTATCGCGTGTCTCCGTTACCATCTCATACGGTGTTACTGCTGTTGGATTGTCTGGTAAGCTAGTAATTAGCTGATGGTAAATGGTTAGGGGTCCTCGAGGGTTCGCCCCATAAACTAACTCAAAAGGTGAGAAACCCGTACTCGAGTGCGGAATTTCTCTATGGGCAAATAACACTGCTGGCAATAGTGTGTCCCAATCAGATGGGTTCTCCGCTGTTACTTTAACCAGTATGTGTTTGAGATCCCCGTTAATTTTCTCTATGATCCCGTTGCTCATTGGGTGGTACGGGGTACAGATCTGCTGCTCTATTCCTAACAATTTTGTTAAGGCTTGCGTCGCAGCCGAAATAAACTGCGTTCCCCGATCTGATAAAATAGATCGTGGGAAGCCAAAACGAGAAAATAGGTGCAAAAATACATTTGCCACATCTTTGGAGGTGATGTATTTGAGTGGAATAGCTTCGATCCACCTGGTGCATAGATCCACGAGAGTAAGTATAAATCGGTTTCCTTTGCTTGACACCTGATTTAGGGGTCCAACAATATCGACCGCTACACACTCAAATGGTCTAGATGCTAATAATGACCGTTGAACTTCGGCCGTCACATGCTTTCCCTTTCGTACAAGATGTTGACAAATAGTACACGAACGACAGAAAAATTTTATGTCAGTACAGAATTTAGGCCAGTAGAAGTGTGACAAAATTCTGGCTCGCGTTTTATCATAGGCCAAATGTCCAGCAAACGGTGACTCATGTGCGATGTTTAGCACATTTTGTCGGTATGTTACAGGTAACACCGTCTGCTGAATTTCATGGTTATTATTTGTGTAATAACGCATGGAATTCCGTTATGTTTTCTAAAATACCAAGATGCATTTTTAGTCACTTTCGCTCGCTCACCTAACAATTTAAAATAAGGTGCGATAGTTTGGTCGGTGCTTTGTGCCTCGATACATTTTTGTCGAGTAGTGTTGGCATCGGCACCACTTGGTGTTAATAGCTGTAGCATTTCATTTTGTAAGTCAGTATAGTTTGTTTGTGTATCTGACCTTGTTACAGCGTTAGCCATGTGTGTATGTTTCCAGGCTCTTATGTCGTCGTCTGTACATTGTTTCAATGAATCTAGGCATCCTAAAATGAGATCCGTGCATGGATCTTGCAGGATTGCGCAAGTAAATGTGCCGGTAAGGAACGGGGTATTGATATGTGCTTTTGCCAGTGGGTATTTCTCAAAGGTTCCAGAGAAAGTACGGCATTTGACAAATTCACCCGTGTAATCTTCTGGTCTAACAAGTTCTTTCCTTAAACCCAGTAGAGTGCTCCCGCTATCAATTCAACATTGGCATGGTTGATCATTGACCAGTGCATCGTAGAACTTAAGTTTACCTCTGGAGGCACTAGCTGCGTTAGCATCTTCACTGGAACATGGTATTACGTGCCCACATTTCAATTTACCATCCGCATGAAACTGGTGACATATGTCACATTTCTTAAAGTCTAATATGTCTGTTACTACTGCCACACTCTCACATTCACTCGTTGGTAACACATTCACAAGTTCCGAATCAGTGTCACTCTTATCGTCTGATGACGTATCGATGAGTGCTGCATTATTTGCCTTCATTCGCTGTCTACCAAGACACTTACTACTATAGTGGCCATAGCTGGAACAAAAGTAACATTTAACAGCACGTTTAAATGACGTTCTTCTGCTTTCTTGCTTCTTTAACACTGCTTCTAAGTGTGACGGATATGCGGTTTTTTTTTATCACACATAGAGTAGCTAGGATGAAACAAACTACAATATCCACATCGAGGTGGCTTCTGATATGGTTTGTCCTTCTTACGGTAATCTTTCTGATTATAAGATCTATCAGGTACCTTGTTTGCAAAAGCAGTGATTTCTGTATCATGTGTTGTAGATTTAAATATGTCCCGATTAGACGAAAAATATGCCGACCCCCGTTGTTCTAATTGCTGAATGGATTCAATATCCGACTGTTGGAGAAACTTCGCAAAAGGGGTAGGAACGGTAGATATCACCTTGTCCATTACCATAAGATCTTCTAATTTTTCATACTTGTTACCCAGTTTCGCCGCCCTAGTCCATTTTTTAAATGTGCTTTGCACGTTAGAGATGTAGTCTAAGAAGGTTTCAGTTGCTTTTGGCTTAATTTGGGAGAACTGAATTTGGTACCCAGTGGCGTCTAAAAGAAAGTGTTGCATGATCCTATCATGAATGTACTGATAATTGTTCCTTAGCTCTGTAGGTATGGATTCTATTACTTTTAACGGCTCCCCACTGAGGTTTCTCATGTAGATCATTGCCCAGTCATCCAAAGGTATTTTCTGAGTCTTTAGTTGGAATTCTATATTCTCAGTCCATGCGCTAATTGAATCCCCTACGCTATATGGTTTGATAAGGCCTTTATACTTACTAAACTTGTTCTGTTCTTCTTGGCTCTTTTGTTTGCTAGAGGCTATCTGTATGTTTGAATCTACCTCCATTTCCTTCATCTTTAATTTAGTTTCGGACTCTACTTGTATCTGCTTTTGTTTGGTGGCTTCCTCTGCTTGTTTGTTGGCATGATCTAATTCTAACTGTTTCTGTTTGGTAGCTTCCTCGACCTCTTTCATTTCATTTTGATGCTGCCTTTCTAATGCTCTTTCATTTCTGTCAAGAGCAGCTTTTCTTTCTGTTTCTTCTCTATGTCGAGCTATTTCTTCTTTATATTTTTGATCCGCCCACTTTTCTAGCTTATCTCCAGTGTGGCCCATTTCTTTACCTGCCTGGATACAATCACTTAGTGACGCCATTTTGTGGCTTAATGTTAGTTCAAAATGATATCACAGTAATATTCACACAATGGTTTGTAATTATGTGTTAGTAAATATACATCTTTACTGAGAAAGAAGATGCATGATTAATTTAGAGCATACCAAAATATTCTAAAAATATACTCATCTAATTCTTTGGAAAATACGGTTCTTGGGATGTTCCACCGCTGTCTTCCACACTCACAAAATGATTGACTTGAGAACACAATGGATGCTTCTGTTTAGTAGAGCATCAATAATTTAGACACATGCATATGTTGTAAATACAAATTTATCTTTCATGCGGCTGATGAATGAAAAAAATGTGATAGATAATGATAAATGGTGTTAATGAATGAATGGTATGATAGTCTGAATGATTGTCATGATTCGTAAGATGATTCGTCGTATGACAGTCGATGTCGTCTTGTCTTCACTTTCTGACTAGTTTGGTATAACTTCGTTCCAGGATTTAGTTCAGTAGCTAATCTATTTACTGAATATGAAGAATGGTGACATTGATGGCTGTATCACACAAAATGAAATGTACACGATGGTTTGCTTGATCAAATAAACTGATGATTGTATACATTTTCATTACTTTCCGTAGAATAACACACTTTCTTCAATTTCTCGTCGAATCTCACAATTTGTAACTTAATTTCGCTTCATTGTGGTTCAAGCTCCACAAATGGTATGATCGTAATAATTCACAAGAGAAAACTATTTCTGCCATATATGCAAACAAATTTACATTACTTTCAAATATTTTAACACAGCAATGATGTCGAATCGTGCTTGTTGAAGATGGTTCAGAACTTTCTGATACCAATAGTCTGTTGACGTTGGTTCAGGGACTTCTGATACCAATTGGGGTCCTGCCTGTCAGCAACTTGCTTGCGACAGGTCTTTCAGGACTCCCCTACTTTTGCACCGCACGAAATAACAACTCGTGTCATTTGCAAAAGGAATGCAATTTATTTAGAGCTGGCAATTTATAAGCTCTGCGAGCGGTATGCTTCATTGACATTAAACAACATGGATGTAATGAAGTGGTGAGAAATGATACTAGTAATCACAATCTAAATCTAAAGCCTAATATTTAACGATTGCCTAGAAACTTATAGCATTTGTCAAGAACACGTCTACTCTCTAATCGTCTCCAGTCTGGTCTGTCCACACGCTACACATTGCGTGGTCAAACACGGACGCTGTCTCCTCCGTGCATTAGCGAGTCTTGCGTGCATAGAGTCCCAAGCACGCTGGCTCGTGAACTTGAGTAACCGGGTACTCCACGGTTACTCGTAAGGCCAAGCTTCCCAATGGCTTGGGGAAGCCCTCTCTCACCTGTCCTTAGTGCTCCCTTGGTTGACACAAATGTGTCCCCTTGTGAAGCTATTTATAGCGCTGGTGTCTCTCCTGTCTGGTGTCTCCCTACTAGACTTGTCTTAACTCTTATTAACCCTCTAAACCCTTATTGGAGATTCTGACAAATACCAAAGGACTTCTTCTTTCGTGAATTACAGACGGGTAGGAGATCTCAAGGTCGGCCTCTACTACGATACAAAGATGTGTGCAAGCGGGACATGATTGATACAGGCATTGATAATGCACATTGGGAGCACGTCGCCGCTGAACGTGTTGCATGGAGGGCAACTATCAGAAATGGAATAAAGACAAAGGAGAAAATGATTGCAGATAAAGCACACACAGAGCGTGAGAGACGTAAGATGGTGCAAAATGGTGGTAATGACCATGTTTTCACATACACCTACTGTGGGCAAACATTTGCAGCAAGAATTGGCCTTACCAGCCACACTCGCCACCGCCATGGATCGTAGTTATTAAGCCTTTTTGAAGCACAATGTACCAAACTATCGTCTGTTAAGACGGAAAGGTGCCAATGGAATATATATATATGTATATATATATATATATATATATATATATATATATATATATATATATATATATATATATATATATATATATATATATATATATATATATATATATATATATATATATATACATATATATATATATATATATTTGGATTCCATTCAAGGGAATTTCTAGTCATATTTTTCTCAGGTTTTCTCAGCTTATGTCCTAACCAATCTTCTTATTCTCCTCGTCTTTAATGGCATTTGTCTAGCTCTCTCCGTGAGCTCCGCCTTGATGTTTCTGTCATATCAATTTATTCCTTCTGATTTGCGCAGTCACCAATGATCCCTATCAACTTCGCTACAACGCCCGCTGGTTTCCCCCGGTATACCTAGTCAAGGGTTCGAAATCCGCTGCGAGCTATTTGGAAGATGATCGCTTTGCGTTGATTTTGTTAGTTTGAGGCGTCGGTCGTTGAGATAGCAATGGAAAACATCTGAACGTGAAAATTAACTAGCAAACCACAGAAAGCCAAAAAAATAATGGGGTTTATTACCACGCCCTGTAAAGTCCATGCAACTAACTTTCAATGGCTGCAGTTGGGTTACTGTGGGTTTGTGTGTATGCATTATGCTCTCATTTTTTGATTTTTCAGCTGGTCTTGAGTATTTGTGTAAATTCAAAATGATAAATAAATAAAATATTTAACCTAAACAGAATGGCAGTCTCGAAAGCGAAATGTCTCGACATTTGCTTATCGACCTGGTGATCAAAGGTTTGATTCGTAGATGAGTACTTTTTTATTTTTTATTTACCCTGGCTATCAGGTCGACCCAGCCTAAAATGGGTACAAAGAATGCACTGGGAAGTAAAGGAGGCCGGTTTGGTACCCATCACATCACGCACCGTGTGACGATCGGTTCATACGAATATGGGTCGAGCACTGTATGCTCAAAATACAGATCTGATCCACGACTCTGGTGATCGTGTGAGATGGAGAAACATGACCGGTCTCGCCTATCGGCATGACACAAGATGGATAAACTGTTACGCATGTTGTCAGGTCTTAGTCAGATATGGCTGAGATAGCAGTGAGGCAGACGTTACTACCTGCACTCACCAAACCCGACACCCCACATTGTGCCAACGGCTTCGGACTGAGGAGCGCAATTGGAAGAGTACAAGACTTTACCTGTGGCGAGGAAATGCAACCCAAAGACTAAATGTCATGTCAGGGCAGACCAGACCCTAAGCCTTGTCCGACAACTGGTCTAGGATGGAAGCTCCGACAGGCGGACAGTTAGAGCATTGCTTTGCAGATTCGGCAGCTTTTGCAGCTTGTCTTGTTCCAGACGTAGTGGTGTTACCTTTCCTCTGGAGTAAACTGGGCAGACCGAGAGAGGGAACAGGCTGCATGGCCAACAGTGGTCTCTACATTCAGCCCAGGATTTGTGTAATGACTCCATTTTACAAACTTGCGTCTGTTAAGACAGCAAGGTGCCAGTCAAAAGTTAAACATCTGTATCCTAGTTGTGAAGCCCGTGTCACGGAATACACGTGTAAAGGCATTTAGAAGGCTCTTGTACTTGATTTTAATGTTTTAGTATAGTATTTAACTGATTCAGTGCGAAAAACACAAGTAGGTTTGGGATGGAACAAAATTAAGGATAATGCTCGCCCAGGTGAGTGATTATATACACAGATGGTTCGGTGTTGAGAGGCAAAAGAAGTGCCTGGGGGTCTTAGCAAAAGCTAATGGTCGACGTTTGGTGCATAAGAGCCTGGCATATGATACCACAACATCTAGCTTAAGAATTGAGGTGGAGGCGGTCAGTGCAGCTTTCCGCTGGATGGAGAATATGATACACACACATAGTGATTGTAACTGACTCACAAAGAATGCTGAGTAGGGTGAGGACAGGCAAGCTTCGGGCAGAGTGGCTTGCTTCGCTTCGGAAGTCACGGGTGATAAGCATCGTCTAGATCTTCTCTCCGGGGCATGCTGGTGTGCTGGGGAAATAACAGGCGGACAGATTCCCTGCAGAACTTGGTGGAGTACTGATGCATGATAAGGCAGACGTGGTTGCGGCCCTGTGGGAGCACGTGTACACCTCGGAGCAGCAAATGGATCGCATGGTCTGGCAAGAATGCGACAGCGAGGGGTGACGAGGGGATCTGGCCGACGATCGACGCTCAGAGGAAAGTCGAGACGGACATATAATTAGATTGCTACTGGTACTATTAGTGTTGGAACTCTTCGCTGGCTGCTGAGGATGGGGACGGAGCGCTTATGGGACTGCCCCGAATGCTGTGATGTCGGTTCCTAAATCAATCAATCAATCAATCAATCAATGGAACAAAAATGAACAAGTATTACAATGTAAATTTCTAATCGCTGAACACTAAAATTACGGAAGATACCGCGAAACGAAACAAATAACACGATGACTCTTTTTTTTATTTTTAATTCGCATATCCTTTTGCAGGACATCGCTGTCAACAGCAGCATCTTTCAGCTGTCTGTTGATTTCTTGGCAATATTACGCTCAGTAGTTTGCCATTGCTTTCTGAGCGGCCGGCTCAGTTATCCCGCAAGTCACCAGCGGGGGACGAACCGCTCCCAGTTCTCGCCCGCTACGAGACTGCGTGATAAACGGGATTAAGGAGAAAGTGGTGTAACCCCTCGGCCAGAGAGACCGGCACGATGACTCTAGTATGGCGATATGTCGCTATTCTGTCAAAATGGGAAGTAATGTTTGGAGATATATTATCCTTCGGCATGAATTAATTAAGAAAATGCATTCTTCTCCTTCGTACACATCTAGATGTAAACCTGAATCTATATAAAGAAAGCAGCAGTTGAATCAAGCTCGCTGATATCTCTATAGAGTTTGTCCTTACATAATGCAGGCATTGGCCAGCAGAATTTTTTACTGTTCATTGACTCTTGAAAACTTTCCTTACTATTGATAATGTGCATAATCTTTCTGATGGCATGGATACTCCAACTAGGTTATATAAGTGCTATTTATGACTATATTTATCTCATATTGGATTATGTTCATATCAGGCAGAGGTAGTCTCCCACCGTTCTTTACCATTGTGTCAGCCACGTCATTGCCAGGTATGTTGCAATGTGACGAATCCACTGTGTTACAACCCGTTTACATTTTCCCCCAACTCTTCACTGAGGTACATGGAGGAGGAGGAGGAGGAGGAGGAGGAGGAGGAGGAGGAGAAAGAAAGAATAAGAATAAGAAGAAGAAGAAGAAGAAGAAGAAGAAGAAGAAGAAGAAGAAGAAGAAGAAGAAGAAGAAGAAGAAGAAGAAGAAGAAGAAGAAGAATGAATGAATGAATGAATGAATGAAAATGAATGAATGAATGAATGAATGAATGAACGAATGAATGAATGAATGAATGAATGAAAGGGTAATCCTCCCACTTAAACATCACGTGTTTGCCCCGTTAACATTATATAACATGCTGATTTACTGCCTTCAGCAGAGGGTATTGACTTGGGTTTGCAAAATACGGGCACGGGGACCTATTTGTGAATGGATGCTGGCTGATACTGTTGCCATTCATCTCGGTCGCGCGGCTGATAGACAGCTGGAGCAAACTTGCCAGTCCAAATATTGCGAATTTATTTAAAATTATGTTTAATGTGATGTTGGCGTGGCTGAGATGTTTAACGTGGGGGAAACGTAGTCTGCTGACGATACTTTCGTGGGTTAATTTAACTAGCAGGTCAATTTGGACGTAAATATTAATTGGGAAACCCTTTGAGGTTCATTAAGACAGTTCATACATAAACACACATGTGTTGCGTACCATGGACAGACAGAAAAACCAATGACCAAGTCCTACAAGAAACAAATGAAAATCGTAAACTGATTAGATAAATTAGACGTAGACAGTCAACATCTTTTGGTCACATTATGAGAAGAAATAAACTGGATAACTTGATGATAACTGGCAAGATTGAGGGGAAAAGAACAAGAGGAAGGCAAAGAAATAAATACCTGGATGGCTTGATCACGTGGCACGGTAGAGACAACAACACTTAGCTGATCCGCGACTCTAGTGATCGTGTGAGATGGCGAGACATGGTCGCCCACGCTTACCGGCATTGCACACGATGATGATGATGATGATGATGATTGTTTGGCGCACATAGAAGTGAAGGAAAGAAGCAATGATTAGGGGACGCACCAGACAACATAAACATTGAAAACCATAGTTACCGGCCGGGATTTGAACCTATCTCACAATATTATCTACACGTCCAAGGCTAGGTCGCCATATTCTACAAGAGCGACCTAGTTGTTGCAAGGTGTCCATCCCAACCTAAAGTTAGGTGCATATCCTTTACAGAACGTTGCAGTCAACCCCAGCATTTTTACACTGCGATTTCTTGATAAGTTTACGTTCAGTGGCTTGCCATTGTTTTGTTTATTCCTTAACCACCGGCACTCATTCCATTATATGCAAGTCAACGCAAGGCCAGCAGCTGTGTTTCGAACGCGGTATGCGGGATTGCGAATTGCGTCGGTAACCCCTTCCCCACAT
>JACEFZ010025978.1:0-5000 GCA_014155875.1 Cepaea nemoralis | reverse complement strand
TAGAGTGGGCAAAAGAGCAGGAAATGGTTGTAGGAAACGCCTGGTTTAAGCAACACCCTAGAAGATTATGGACATGGAGGAGTCCTGATAGCAGGATTAGAAACCAGATTGATTACATTCTGATTAAGCAGAAGATTTAGAAATGTGCTAACAATAGCAAAAACAGTTACCAGTGCTGATTGTTATTGTGACCACAGATTACTTAAAGGAATATTGAGGATAAAGTTAAAGAAAATCAAATATATAACAGGAAACACTAAATATAGTTTGTGTACATTGATTAACGACAAGGAAATACAAAACAAATTCAACATAGAAGTACAGAACAGATTTGATATATTGTCTGAACTAGAGATCCTATTCCAGGATGTGAATGAGCAATGGGAAATGTTGAAGAATTCAATCAGTTTGGCTGCAGAAACAACTATTCCAAAATTAAAGAAGGTGGGTCGTAAGAAATGGATGACTGAAGAAATTTTACAACTAATGGAAACAAGAAGACTCAACAAAAATAATTCTGCCAAATATGAAGAAATTCACAGACAAGTCAGAATATTATGTAAGGAGGCAAAAGAAGCATGGCTTGAGAAAAATTGCTTAGAAATTGAAAAACAACACAACAGTCAAAATACCAAATTAGTGCACAAAAGAATTCAGGAACTTACTAATAAAAGAACAAGTACATCAGCAGGCTGTCTAAAAACTAAAGATGGCAAAATCATAATAGAAAAAGATCAGATTCTACATGTATGGTCAGACTATGTGAAAAACCTTTATGATGATAACAGAGATGAACAGTATGATATTCGATTTAATAATGAAGGACCGCCAATTTTGAAGATGGAGGTTCGAAATGTTCTTAAACATATGAAAGCTGGCAAGGCCCCCGGTTCAGATAACATCACAACAGAAATGATTAAAGCTTTAGAAGAATATGGAATAGATCAAGTCACCAGACTGCTGAACACATTATATGATACCGGAGATATACCTTCTGAATTATGTAATTCTGTATTTATTGCAATCCCAAAGAAATCAGGAGCCTTGGAATGTGATCAACATAGAACAATTAGTATAATGAGTCACATCACAAAGATTTTGCTACGAATTATCATGCAAAGAGTGAGGAAGAAAATACAACCTGAAATAGGGGAAGAACAATGTGGGTTTGTAGAAGGAAAGGGTACAGTAAATGCTGTGTATATGCTGCGATCAGTTATTGAACGTTCTATAGAAGTAAACAAAGATATACATCTTTGCTTTATTGACTACACAAAGGCTTTCGATAGAGTAAGACATGTCAACATGGTAGATATGCTTGCAGATCTACAAATTGATGGGAAGGACATTAGACTTATAAAAAAAAAATCATATATCGGAAACAACAAGTTGCCATAAGGATTGATAATGAAGTGGGACAATATCAACCTATTAAGAGAGGTGTTAGGCAGGGATGTTTAATGTCTCCAGATCTTTTTTCCATATACAGTGAAAATATTTTCAGAAATGTAAAAGATTTAAATGGAATCAGCATTGGAGGACGAAACATCAATAACATTAGATATGCAGATGATACAGTATTGATTGCAGACAATGAGCAGGATCTGCAACAATTAGTAGATGCGGTTGTTGCACACAGTGAACAACTGGGGTTAGAATTAAATTGTAAAAAGACACAGATTATGGTCGTCACTAGGAAGAACGAAATACCACAATGTAATATACAAGTAAATGGGAATATTCTTCAACAAGTGAATCGGTACAATTATCTCGGAACAGTCATAACATCTGATGGGAGATGCCTTGAAGAGATTAGAACAAGAATCGCCATGGCGAAAGTAGCCTTTAGCAAGATGAAAAACATACTGACCAATAAAAAGATGTCAATTGAAACGAGAAAAAGAGTGTTGAGGTGCTACATAGAGCCTGTTCTTTTGTATGGATGTGAAACTTGGACAATGAGCAGTCAAGCTGAAAAACATCTGATGGCTGCAGAAATGTGGTTTCTGAGGAAAATGCAAAGAATACCATGGACAGACAGAAAAACCAATGACCAAGTACTACGGGAGACAAATGAAAATCGTAAATTGATTAGAGAATTTAGACGTAGACAGTCAAAATGTTTGGACATGTTATGAGAAGAAATGAATTGGAGAACTTAGTGACAACTGGCAAGATCGAAGGGAACAGACCAAGGGAAGACCGAGAAGTAAATACCTGGATGGCTTGACCACCGTGGCATGGTCGAGACAGGAATACTGAGCTGATCCACGACGCTGGTGATCGAGTGAAATGGCGAGTCATGACCGCCCACACTTTTCGGCATGGCACATGATTGATTGATTTATGACTGTGGTATATGATTCATTTGAGTTAAACCCGTGAAGCGACTGACCTTGAACCGCTCTTTGTCCTTGCCTGATCTTCCTTAGTCTCCGTGGCGAAGTAGACAAGCCGTATGCCTCGTGCTCCGAAGGTTGTGAGTTTGGTTCCGGACTACGACTTTCGGCTCAAGAGTGCATTTTCTTGGCGATTCATGGGAGTCGTCGCTGGAGCTAGGGCGTTCGTGCTTTGTGCGATGCTTTCGGTAGGCGGCCTGTGGAAAGAGACCGAGCCAGATGGGATAAAGCCCGGTGTAATGAAGTCGATTTCCTCTACGTAAAAGACCCTTTGAAGACATTCTTGAAGTGATTAGAGCGATAAGAACTTCGCCGTGGAGCAAGCACGACAGGGGCTTCTGATCATCAGAAGCTTCCCCTTTCCCGGAATATTTCGGTCCTTTACCTTCCGGTCATTGTCCATTGCCACCCATCGGGCGCTGGAACACCAATTATTCCTCCCCACGACGCTTGACCGCAAAAGTGGTAGATGATGATGAAGATAACAATGATGACTTTCCTGACGCTCTCTTGGGATGGGACATCCTGAGTCATGGACTCAGGTGGGCTTTCTCCTGCCGAAGATCAAGTCGAAAGTATGATGTCGAAAGACGAAAGAATTGAAGGATTTTATTAGAGAAAATGGGCAAATATTAAAATACATGTAAAAGAAAGAAGGTTTTCTTGGCTTTGTCAAAATACAACTGAGTCTATCAGTAGCTGATGCTGTAGTCACATTGTCACGTGGTTGCGCTCATAATGTCATAAGCGCGGTAGAGAGAATGGGTTTCAAGCCTGCACACACCGTCCGCTAAGAGAGGGGAAGTCTGTCAACCTATTCCTCCGTGAGTAGTGTATTAGGTAACTCAGACACACAAAACACATCCAAGATGGCGACTGATGGTTTTATGAAGGAAATATGGGGTATTTTTGGGGAAAATTGTCGACTCGGTAAAAAAAATTTTGGCGGCGTGTGGGAACGAAAAATCTGTGGGTTGTTGGCGGGTGTCTGTGAAAGTAATTAAGGTATTTTTAGTTGGTTGGTGGGATGTCTGGAAAGAGAGTGTGTGAGTACGGATGAGGGAGGGCTGTAAGTTATATATGTTGGATGTGGTTACGTAGGGTATATGAATGTGTTAGTATGCGTGGTGTAGTGATGTATAAACTGCCAAGGGAGTGATGGGTCGTGGTTTCTACTCATGGGTTGTATATATGGTGGTGGCGTAGACATCTCATAATGTGTCTGTTCACTATGCGTGGTGAGTAATGTATAAACTGCCAAGGGTGTGATGGGTCGTGGTTATACTCGACGAAGTAAGAGGTGTAGATGGTTACTATCATCTGAACAGTGTGATAGTAGTGTCTAAGTGAAAGTAAAGGGTGGTATGTAGCTTATTCACTACCATCATTACAAAGGAAATCTTATAAAGTTATAATGGGTGTCATTTGATGGTAAGGGGTGGATATTAGTGATCAAGTAGGAGTGGTCGATATAGGGGTGGTCATAAATGTAATAAGAGGTGTTATGTTCGCAGTTACACACTGGTCAACCAGTGGTCAAGCAGTGGTCAAGTAAGGGTCAAGTAGTCAAGTGAGGAAATTTTAGGGAAAAGTGATTGTAATGATATGGTGCTGATTAAAGAGTGGTAAATTAGTGGTCAAGCAGTGGTCAAGTAAGGAAAATTTTAGGGAAAAGTGATTGTAATGACATGGTAATGCTTAAATTAGTGGTAAATTAGTGGTAAATTAGTGGTCAAGTAGTGGTCAAGCAGTGGTTAAGTGAGGAAAATTTTAGGGAAATTTTAGGGAAAAGTGATTGTAATGATATGGTGCTGATTAAAGGGTGGTAAATTAGTGGTCAAGCAGTGGTCAAGTGAATAAATTTTAGGGAAAATTGGTCGTAGCGACATGGTGATGCTTAAAGGGTGGTAAATTAGTGGTCAAGTAGTGGTCAAGCAGTGGTCAAGTGGTGGTTAAGTGAGGAAAATTTTAAGGAAATTTTAGGGAAAAGTGATTGTAATGATATGGTGATGATTAAAGGGTGGTAAATTAGTGGTCAAAGCAGTGGTCAAGCAATGGTCAAGTGGTCAAGTGAGGAAATTTTAGGGGAAAAGTAGGTGTAGCGACATGGTGATGCTTAAAGGGATGGTAAATTAGTGGTCAAGTAGTGGTCAAGTAGTGGTCAAGTAGTGGTCAAGTGGTCGAGTGACCACTTAAATTGTAGAGGACGATGTGCCTAAGATTATGGTAGTGATTAAAGTGGTCGATGACGTGGTCAAGCAGTGGTCAAGTAGTCGAGTGACCACTTAAATTGTAGGGGAAAGTACGTATAGTGCAATGGTGGTGGGTAAAGTGAGGAAGAATCAATAGTAGTGATAATAGTACTACCAATATTAGCGACAAGAATATTAGCTGGTACGTTGTTAGAGATACAAGTATCTTTTTTGTGGGGTGTGTAAAAATCATACAAAGAGGGTCATACAAACACAAAGACAGCCAAGTACACACATGTACACACTTGATACATTTGTACATACAGACATACACATAAAGACAGACAAGCACAAAGACACACCCATACCATTACTACTGTCATCACAACTATACACATACATACACATA